>JAJIYU010004101.1:0-25061 GCA_030144865.1 Tinospora cordifolia | reverse complement strand
CTCTGTTTCGTTTCTAACCAAAGCAGCAGCTTATACTCCCTTTTCGTGTGACACTGCCGCAGCTGTTCTTCATCTTCATCGTCTAGCAGCGGCAGCAGCAGCATCAGTAGCAGCAGCAACAGCATCTTCTCTTCTTCGTTCAACAGCAGGGAGCAGCAGTAACTGAAAGCCAGCAGCTTCCTTCCCGTCACAGCAACGACACACACACACACATCAGTAGCTAGACTAGAGTTCTTTTTCTTCTCTCTTCTGTTTTGATTTACAGCTAGCTAAATGCTGCGATAGCTTCTTCTTCAATCTCTCGTCGTCCAGATACTTCAAGACTCTCCTCGGCACTCTTCTTCAGCAAGCTCACCGCCCAAACTAGAGCATTTTGGTTCCTCTTCTAATTCTTCCAGATTTTTTTTCCTTTAACCAATTTAATTTAATTAAACTTCATTATAAGCCTATCACTAATTCCATTAATTTAACTCACATCTTATTCTAAATATATGTATATATAGATATATTTTTATCCATACCAATTTTTTTCATTCTCACGAAATCTAAAATTTTTGATCTACTAATAATTTAACTCCACCAATATTTCATTTATTTAGTTATTATTTTTTTCGTGATTAATTTATTTCATATTTCTTTTATCGACGCATTCGCAGGTATCGCAATATTTTCATTTAATTTTCAATCAATGATTTTTAAGCATATGTTTAATAATTGTTATTTCTTAATTTATTTATCGCTATAAATATTTACTAAAGAATGTTTTATTTTATTTATCTAATTATTTGCTCGGGACGTGGCACGCTCGCAAAGTTCTGGGGTGTTACACACCCACCTTATTCATATACATATTAACATATATGTGTATGTATACTTTATTTCTATTTATTTATTTCTTAAGCAACTCTTTAAATTTCATAATTAATTCTACTAACTTGAAATTTTCATTTAATTATCAAATTTAGGTCTTATTTGTCTATTTTGTTTTACATCTAAATATTTTATATTATTTTCATTTTCTAACCCATAATTTGCACCCAAAGATGTCTTAAAATCTTTGAATTTTTTCACTTAACTTATTTCATTTAATTTTATTAAACTTATTATTTGACAAAATTTTGGGTTATTACACGTCTCCAATCGTTCATCACAAGTAATACATCAAATACATGGAAATCAATCGTACTAACATTCAAGTAAATTCAATTATAGAATAAATTATTTCACGTTGTCTAAGCATGTGAGTATAACAATTTTAAGCAATCAACATGTTATCTTAGTATTCAACCAATCATTTAAGTCAATAGTCTCTCAAGAACAACCCTAGCATGCCTCTAAATACGCATTTGAAATAATCAATCATCATATTTAGTATTTAAAATCCAAATAATGATAGAAAATACAGTAACCACACCCACATTAGTCTTTCTTTCCCTTGTACCTTCCTCTTTGCTGTATGCGCTTTAGATCTCCAATCTATAAGATTTCAAAACCAAGGTTTTGTGAGTCTAAAGCATTCATAGCATGTTCAAATCATAAGTTCATGGCCCTTGCATAAGTATCTCACTATGTGCACAAGGCCGAAATGAAAAACTGAGTCTGGGATGCATTATAGCGGTCGCTAGAATCGATGACAAATGTTATCATAGTCGGTTACCGTAGTAACCAGTGCATAGACTGGTTTTCCAGTTTATTTTTGCAATCAGTTACCACGATAACCAGTAGGGTTTGCGTGTGCTCCATGTGTGTTACCACAATCAACTATTGTGGTGACTATAGGATTTTCAAAAAATGCGACCCATTCGTGGTTCCCCCTTGTGTCTAACACTTTAATACACACACATTTAGCTTAAAAACTCACATCCAACTAAAAGAAATCTTTATACCTTGGAGCTCTATGTTTTCTCTTCATTTCTCACTAATGTGGGATCTTACAACCCTCAAATCACTTGTGCTTCAAGGAAAAATGAGTATACTCTTAGGAAATGGCACACAATGATAAGAGAACGAGTTTGCAAGTGGGGTTTCATGATTTACCTTTGCACGAACAGTTCCAAACAGTGTCTCAACTCAGATCAACCCTTTTTGATGTTGTTCTTCATGAATCTAAGCTTGAGAAATGGTAGAAAAGGGTTTGAATGAGCTCAAATCACCATTCAAACTCAAAAGAAATGTTAAGAAATGAGATTGGAATGCTGGTTTAGGGTTTGGAGGGAAAACAACAAGTTATGTCACAAGTGTGTGTGAAAATAGGGTTTTGCACGAACATTATGTATTTATAGAAAGTCATGCATTACCGCAAAAATGAAATCAACATCGTGGTAATCATGCATTACCGTCGTAGGTCAATGCGGTAACGAGCGCGACACCATTTCTCTCGTTTTTTTATGGGTTTGCCCGACATTACCGCGGTAATCAATATCCTTACCACGGTAACCCATGGAGTCATGGTTTTTGCATCTTTCCTTTGCCATTTCTCGCTCTTTCTGAATTTATATCACATTTATATTTATTCTAGGTTTATTTGGACTTATTTTATTTGACTTTTGAGTATTTTTATTATTTTCTTATTTATTTAATTTATCATTTCATTTTAACTATTTGCTAGTGACGAGGAGATCTTATAGACTTTTGGGGTATTACAATGGTCAAAAAATTTCTAAGTTCACGAGGCCTTGCTCGTACTAAATAATGACTATGCCTATGGTCAAAATATTTTTGAGTCCTTAAGCCCCTACTTTATTTTTAAGTATTACCTAGCCTATGGCCATAAAATTTTTAAGTCCATGAATCCCTGCTTGTATGTAAGGATTAATAAGCTTATCGTTGAAAATTTTTAGGCCCACGATTCCCAACACTAACATAAAGATTACCAAACCTATAGTAGAAAATTTTCTAATTTGATGAGCCCTTGTTCAGACATAAGAACAATCAAGACTATGGTAGAAAATATTTAGTCCACAAACTTTTATGTTAACTTGATGAGGATGAAACCTGTGTCTGATAAATTTTGAAGTCCATGAGTTTCTACTTAGAGTCAATACAACCAAACCTATGGTCAAAAAAAAAAAAAATTAAGTGCACTAGCCCCCACTTCGGCTTAAGGACAACCGAGCTTTTGGTAAAAAGGTTTCTGAGTCCATGTGCCCCTACTTGGACTTAAGGATAGCTAGGTAAATGGTCTAAGAATTTCTAAGCCAACATGCCCTTGTTCATACTTAAGGATGACCTAGCCTATGAACAAAAAATTTCTAAGTAAACGAGCCCCTTCTCAAATTTAAAAATGACCAATCCTATGGTAAGAAAAATTTTAAGTATCTAGCCCTTACTTGGACTTAAGGACGACCAAGCTTATGGTTGAAATATTTATAAATCTACAAGCTCCTACTAAGAGTTAATTACAATTAGGTCATTGGTAAAGAAATCTCTAAGTCTATGAGTTCTTGTTCGAAGTTTAGACAATAAAGGCTTATCATTGGAAAAATTGTAAATATAGGAGATCCTACTTAAACTTAAGGACGATCAATCTAATAGTTGAAAATTTTCCAAGTCCATGAGGCCTTGTTTGAGATAAAAAGGATGATGGAGAGGTGGCCAAAAAATTTCTATGTCCATGAGCCCTTGCTCAGAATTTAGGATGACAAAGCCTACTGTTAAAATAGTTTTAAGTCTACAAACTCTTGCTCAAACTTAAGGATGATTAGGCGTACGGTAAAAAATTTTTAGTGTTCATGAGAACTACTAAAATTTGAGTACAACCAAGCCTATGTTTGAAACTTTTCTAAGTCCAAGAAGGCCTACTCATCCTTAAAGACGACTTGGCTATGGTCAAAAAATTTTTAGGACCATGTGCCACTACTCGAACCTAAGGACAACCAGGCCTACGGTCGCAAACACTTTTAAGTAAATGAGCTCGTGCTCTGACATAAGGATGACCAAGCTTATGGATGAAAATTTCTAAGCAAATGACCAAGGCTACTATATCTAATTCCATGAGTTTCTACTAGGACTTAAGGTAAACCAAGCCAACTATTGAGAAGTTTTTTAAGTACATGAACCCTTGCTTAGACTTAAGGTGTAATACCCTATAATCTTGTACCGAATAAAATGAAACAATTTCAAATTTCATTTGATTGAATTTGGGTGAGAAATGAAAATGGGTCCAACTCAGGGATAAATTTAGCAAGTCCAAACCCCATTTAGTAAATCTTTTGACCTTGGCATGACCTGAAATGACACGAGATGCCATGAACTGATCAAGACTCATATCCAAAAAATAGCTCAATTAGCCAAAATTTGAGTTTCATTTGCTTAATACCCGTCAATGGAGTCTAAATTAGGAAAGTAAATGAAATAAGGGTCAACCTAGCCAAACAATAGCTTGGAAATGTGCAATATTTTATTATGAACACAAATATATATATATATATATATTAAAGTCCTTAATTCTGAATGAATAATGAGATATGAATTTTTATTAAATTCATGTGGACTCATAAATTCATGGCCGGTAAATATGTGCAAACCACATGGGTGGAGCACCATGATCCTGTACATCCTCGCCCTACCTAACCGTAATGGGATGTTTCTCTTATTAGAAATCATGTAGAATGATCCTATGTGCCATGCAAATGATCAAGCATACCACACCTATGAAAAACCATGAAGAATGATCTCATGTACACCACACTTTGATCATGTGCACCATGCGCTATTATGCAAATCGGTCCACGTGTGTGTATGTGTGTGCACACATGTGAGCAATCCTAATTAAAAGTGTCTAAGTGACTCACACACAAAGAAGAAACCAAAAAAATATTAGGAATGCGAAAGTTTCCTAAATTAAAAGATACCCTAATCTAACCACCTATGAGGGAATGACCATCATATCCTCCATTATAAAACCTAGCTGTCACTTGTGCTTGTGCAACCTAATTAGAAGTTTCTAAACCTTAGATGCTCTCTAATCTTGACATCCAAGAAGATCCACATGCGGATTTGCGTGCACAAACCTAGCAACAAGTGAATCGTGGACACATACACCATGGCGCCAAGAATAAGATGTTTCCTATAATGCATGAGCACAAATGAATTAATTAGGACACGTGCCATGAGCACAAAATCTGACCTAGATGGGATGTGCTAAGTGATTCAGAAATGATTCTAAAGCGGATTTGTGCACACACACATAAAGGAAACCAAATGAGGACCACATCTTGGAAATTAGAAACCATATCTAGCAAACTTTTAAACCATGCAGACTTTGGCTTGTGGAAAGTGGTTCAACTTGTGAGGAAACCTTAATCTAAGATGCCCAAATAGTGGCTCCCCTTGCCTCTTGAAAATTTATATAAACCCCCCTTGTGCACACTTATTCTTTATCCCAAAGCAAAGAGTTGACACTTCTGTCTTAGCTTGTTCTAGCCTTTTTCTTGGCAACCTTTTGTTCTTGAGTGTTTGAATATTTGATTGAGTGTTCTTGAGTTATCTTTGAAGTGCTAGAAGTGTTGAAGAAAGGAACCTCAGCTAAAATTTTGAGAAAAAGCTTCATAAGTTGGATGAGATTTCTTACTCTCCAACTTTACTAGTTCGAGTTTCTAGCATGTTCATGCATTTTTATTTTTTGTTTGGCACTTTTATTTTTAGTTTGTAACATGTTTGATCATGATTTAAATTTATATTATCATATATGCAAGTTTTAAGTATGCATGATACCATGCCATGCCTAGTTTTCATGCTTATGTTTGATTTGAATTATGAAGCATGCTATGTATTGTTTTTATGCTCTTTGAATGTTTTATTCTTAATTTGATTATTCTGATTTTGATTCTTGAATATGTGGGAATTAAGATTAATACTTTGAAGTTATGAACCACGTACTGTTATAGTAATCAAAGTGATGTTATGGTTGTTCTTTGCATATACTTAGTGTATATGGGGCTCATCACTGTGTGTGGATGGGTATAACCCAAAGTACTTGGAATGTGGACATGAGATCCGTATTCTAATGGAATATGACAAGATGAATTGTTTTTCCATCCAAGAGTGGAGTGTTTTGATAAGAATATCAAGGGATTAGAACCCCTTTCATCCCTTCCTCTCATATATTTTTAGGAAATTGAATCAAGAAGACTACTAAAAATCTGATAGGGTTTTAAATTTGAAATTTATATGCAGGGGCGTGTTGCTCAAATTTTGATTATTTAAATTAAGATTTTCGCTGAATTTAGTTTTTAATTTGTGTTATGTACTCTTTTGTTATTTCAAATTCAAGCGTATACTTCTTTATTATTTTAGTGAATGAATAAATATTTAAGATTTCTTTTATCTCCCTTGTAATAGTCTTAGTATATTAAAGTTAAATTGTTTGAGTTGTGTGCTCATTATGAATTAATAAGACTTGAGATAATTGAACAGAATGCGATGCAAGTTGTGTACTTGTAAATGTAATACTAGTTCAACCCGCCCTATGGTTAAGTCCAATTGAAAGTCTCGAGGTCGGGGTGTTACAAAGGTGGTATCGGAGCTCAGTTATTAGAAACACTAGGCTAGAAATAGAAAGTCAAGCCTAAATATGTGTTGTTGGGCTAGAATTAGAAACTTTAATCTTATAACAATGTTGGTATTAGATTTAGAAAGTATTAACTCAATTAGGTTTGACTTGTGCTTTGAGTTGAAATTAAAATTCCCGACCTTCTATTTTGAAATTGAAAATTGTTTTGGAAAGTATTTTTAAAAAGGAAAGATATGTTTTGAAATGTTTTGTTTGGATACAAAGACTGCAAGTTGAGCTGATAGTTGGTAAGTCTTGTCCCGAGTAAAGCTAAACATTGAACGGGAGGTGGGTTATCCTGCCCTAGAAAGCGTGATTACTAAGCAAACTTTGGTCTCACCACCCAATCTCGAGGTTGTCCCACTAGCTTGTATGAGTGGTTTGAGTTGATAAACACCCTTACTTTCTACAAAAGAAAATTAGGAGGTGGAAAATTAGGGCAAGAAACTGACTAGAAGTCAAAAAGGATGCCAAACCTGGTGTTTTGACTAGACAGAGGTTGTAAGTCAACCAAGATTGAAACCCTAGGTTTAGGGGAATGACCTTGGGTAGAGACATGGGTGGAATAGTGGATCAATAGTATAAAACTTTAGGACATAGGTTAGAAACTAAAAATGTGTAACAACAGAATTATTGTTTGGTCAAGACACGAGATCAGGAAGATTTTGTAGCTTTGGTTTCTATGTAGTATGGGATGCATAGGAATTCGGGGTTATAAGAAGAAGTCTGGACTTGAAGAATGACAACCATGTCTGGTGAATGGTTGATAACCTCGAAAAAACTTGTTTCTTTATGCTTGGCTAGTATGGGACAGTCAGGTATGGTGCGCTCAGGAAACCTCAATTATCGAGACATTTGTTAAATTGTTTGGGTATGAAAATATTCTGAGTGAAAGTCTAAGTGGAAGGGCTAGAGTGGTATGGGATACTTGGACTTGGAAGCTTAGATGGAAGCCTAAAATTTTGCTATGTTAGCCTACAATTGCTTGATTGTATGATTGTTTGAAAAGCATGCTTAATTTGTTTATATGTATGTCATATGAAACCAAATCTTGTACCCAAGAACAAAAAGAATCTAGAAGCATCAACTATTAGGCCATTAAACAAATTGAGAACCTAGAGACTTGAATCTAGAGTCATGATAGTACGAACGTTTGATGAAGCAAAGGGATTAGGAAATGCCCGCTGGCATGGAAAATATGATGAATGAAGTTGCGCAGAGGGTTATGGATCAATTGATGAGGGCTTTACCCCAGATACTCCGTCAGGCAGTTCTTCAACCTCAAGTGCTTGAACTCATCCAGGTTCAGAAACCAGAAACTGCAGCCCTAGCTCCTGAATGTTAGAGGACTCAAGAGGATTTGGATGATGAAAAATAGAGGAAAATGCTGATGGAGCTACAAAAACTTCACCCTCCACATTTTGATGGAACAACTGACTGTATTATGGCAGACCACTGGTATCAAGAGATGAAGGAGCATATGAATGCGTTAAGGGTGACTGGGTCAAGAAGGGTGGCACTAGCCACACACTACTTTAAGGGACCAGCTAGAAGTTCGTGGTGTATGATGAGGATGGATCCTAACATGGATGTTGATGCTATGAGTTGGGGAAAATTCACAGAGATCTTTTATGAAAAGTTCTTTTCGGAAGCAACTTTGAGTAAGCTACAAGAAGATTTCATCCGGCTGAACTAGAGAGAGATAATTGTAGTTGAGTATGAAAGTAAGTTCACTGAATTGGCTAAATTCTCATCAGACCTAATCAAGGAGGAGAAAAAGAAGGCTAATCATTTTGCACAGGGTTTCAAGATGGCGATCCAAAAAATAGTGAAAACATTGAGCCTAAAGACATATAAAGATGTCTTGGAAAAAAACTCTAACACTAGAATAGGAACTCAACCTGGAACAAAGGTTGAGGAGAAAGAACAAATAGGCCAAGACTAAAAAGATCATCAAGAGGCCTATAAAAAGAACAAGAGTGGTGGGAAGGCACCACAAAAATAGGGGCAAACCCCGTATAAGTTTAAGGAATGGGCCAAGAAGTAAGGGTTGTGCTATGTGTTCAGACAAAAGGGTCATCTTGCTAAGGATTGCCTAACTACTCTGGCTTAGGTTCCTCAACAACAACCACCATAGGGAGGAGGTCAAAACGGTTGCCTTCAATAGAGGCAACAATAACAGAATGCCAATCAGGGGCAAAAACAAGGCTGTGGGTAGAACCAGGCCAAAATGTTAGTTGTTGAGGCTCAGGAAGACCAAGTCTGTGCATTAGAAGGTACATTTCGTTTGTTTAATGTTGTTGTGAGAATACTGTTTGTCTCGGGTTCTTCTAAGTCTTTTATCTCTAAAAAACTAGCTGACAAGTTACAACTTGTGACAAAAACACTACCCATAACTTTGAATGTGTCCACAACAATAGGGACCACTATAACTTTAAAAGGAATGTGTAGTTGTAACCTAAGGTTCAGGGATAAGCTCATAATAGTTGACCTATGTACTTTACCTTATTATGGCTATGATGTAATTTTGGGGATGGATTGGTTAGACTTGTACTAAGACCAGATAGATTGTCCTAAAAGACGAGTAACCATAACTATAGCTTCAGGGAAAACATATAAAATCAATGGGGATATGGAGTAACTACCTAGAAGTCCAACCTTAGCCATGATGAACTGCTTAAGGCAGAAAAATGGGTTCTAAGAACTCTCTGAAGAAGAACCTCTTGAATTGAAGAGGATACAAGACCTAGCAGTGGTTAGTGAGTATGAGGATGTGTTCCTCGAGTTCAAGTCTCAACTAGACGAGCTTAGGGAGAAATGATTCATCAGGCCAAGTTGATCACCCTAAGGGAGCTCCTATATTATTTTTAAAGAAGAAGGATTTTTCTATGAGACTTTGTGTCGATTATCATAAGCTAAACCAAGCCACAATAAAGAATAAATATCCTTTGCCTTGGACTGATGACCTATTTGATCAATTGAGAAGAGCCACTCATTTCTTAAAGATTGATCATAGGTTGGGATATCACGAGTTGAGAATCAGGGAGTCTGATATACACAAGATTGCCTTCAAAACAAGATACGGACACTTTGAGTTTACCGTGATGCCCTTTGGTTTAACTAGTGCCCTGGCAGCCTTCATGGACTTGATGAATCGAGTTTTAGACAATTTCTTGACCAGTTTGTGGTGGTATTCATAAATGACATCCTAATTTACCCCAAGTCAAAGGCCGAACACTTAGAACACTTACAGGTAGTGTTGAAGACCATCAGAAGGCAACAATTATATGCCAAGTTCAGCAAATGTGAGTTTTGGATGAAGATGGTCAAGTTTCATGGTCACGTAGTTTTCACAGAAGGCATCTCTATAGACCTAGAGAAGGTGGAAGCTATCATGGATTGGAAGCAACCAAAGACAATTATAGAGATTATGAGCTTCTTTGGGTTTCTAATTCTTGTCAAGCAACTAATGTTTGACTTTCTATTTCTAACTTAATCAACACATGTTTAGGCTTGATTTTCTATTTTAAGCCCAAGGCACCTAAAGTTTAGGCTCTGATACCACAATTGTAACACCCCGACCCCCACATTCATTGAGCATTGGACATAACCACCATTCTTTGCCAATGGACTTAACCATTTGGCGGGTCGGGCTGGTGTAACTTTACAAGTGACACACACTTGACTTTCTATTTTTCAATACCTCATGCCTTAGAGTAAATTCAAGAATACAATTTTCATTCAATAAAATCAAAACATTTAAAGATAAAGAAAAATTCAACTTCTTTATTCATAAAAAGAAAGTACATAACTTTATAATATAAACTATTACATTGTTGATCAAAAGAAATTCATAACCTTTAAAAAATAAAATTTCAATGGAAGACTTATTCAAAATTGGGCAACATGCCCTTACATTAAAAGAAAAATTAAAAACAAAATAGAAACTTGCTAAAATCAAAATTCCATGGTCTTCATATTTTAATTTTCCTGAAAAAGAAGAGGAAGGGGTGAGTACAAAGCTCAGTTGATCTTTTTTAAACAACCATTTTTCTAATTCAAACCAATAACACATTCATCATTCAATCACTTGCATGCATTAGGCGTTTCAAGTATCATATTGTTTCAAGTTGTAATTTAGACCAAAATACTTTCTCAACCCTTAATGTTCTTAACTAAGGGCCTCCTTAGAGTTAAATATGCCATTACGTAGCCAATTTCATTGGACTTCTGAACTTTAGGGAGCTTACCCCCCAACCAAGCACTTAGGTCTTAAAACTTCATGGCTATCCATGAGAAAACAACATCCATACCAACCCACGTGTTCGCTATGATGGTACGTGATTATTTTCACCATCTTCTTTTGTTAAATCTTGAATCATCAAATAAACTTCAAAATATGAAACTAATATCAATAAAATTTAGAATATAAACATTATGAAAATCAAATAATGAAACAACCATAATCATACATCATTCATTGAAATAAAGCCTAAGCATGATACTAAACATGGCATGCTCACTATGAATACATAAATTTGAACAAGGATCGAATATGAAACAGAAATATGTTTAGAATGCTAGAACTGAAATTATTTTGATTTCAAAAGCCAAACAAGCAATGAACATGTTAGCAATTCAAATAAGAAAAAAGGGTGTTAGAAAAATCACTTCCACCTTAAAAATAAATCTTTTCTGCACACTTTTGAAATCTAGCAGAGTTCTGTTACTCCAAGCTTCTAAACACTCAAGAACTCTCAAGATTACTCAAGAACGGTTCAAGATTACTCAAGAACTGAGGGGATTGCCAAGAAGAAGGCAAGAGAAAGTCAAGAGAGACTAATATACTCTTGATTTGGGATGAAAAGAATAAGAGCACTAGGGTCCTTTATATAGAGTTTAGGGGAGTGAAATTTAATAACTTTAGGTTGCAAGTCCAAAGGCAACTTTTTAATTTTCTCGTGCATATAATTTAGCAAGATCAAGTATTTAGAGTTTATTATTATTATTATTTTCTCTTGATTTTTATTTTGGTTTTCTTTTCGAGCGGTGTGCCACCAAATTTTTATTTTATTTTATTTTTATTTTTTTCTTTTCTTTTCGTACGGTGTGCCATGTTTTTTTTTATTTTATTATTTTTTTGAAAGCAATCCATATATATATTTCG
This sequence comes from Tinospora cordifolia, assembly GCA_030144865.1. NCBI lineage: Eukaryota > Viridiplantae > Streptophyta > Magnoliopsida > Ranunculales > Menispermaceae > Tinospora > Tinospora cordifolia. The sequence continues at coordinate 13,341 of JAJIYU010004101.1, read as the reverse complement.
GGTGGTTTGCCCAAATTTTGTTTTATATATTTTTTTTGCTCACTATATTTTACTAATATAAACCATATCTATACACATATTTAATTGTTATTTTTTGCAATCCACATATTGCTAATTTTTTTTTCAACCTATATCTATATAATATAAACTTGCTAATACTTCTATATTTTTATTTTGAGATTTTCTTCTTTTTTAGTATCTGAATTTCTTATTATTTATATTATCCAAATTTTCTTAAAATTTTCCAATCTCCAATTTATATTTCTATTATATTTCAATTGTGCAATTAAATTATAAATTCTATATATTTTATCTCCATTTTTTTGTGATGTATTAAATCCAAATCAACTAGCTAATTAGATAATTTACTTAAATAACTGATTAATAATATTTTTCACTTTTACTTTTGTAACCCATAAATATATAACTTGCTAATAAGGGTTTATTAATTAATTTAACTAATAAATTTTCCATTTGCCAACCCATAATTTGCAACCAAAATTTTTTTAAAATCTTCAAAATTAATTCACTTAACTTATTTCAATTAATTTTATTAAAGTTATTTATTTTTAATTATTTGACAAAATTTTGGGGTATTACACCAAAGTACTTGGAATGTGGACATGAAATCCTTATACCCATGGAATATGACAAGATAAATCATTTTCCTATCCAAGAATGGAGTGCTTTGATAAGAACATCAAGGAATTAGAACCCCTTTCAATCTTAATGTCAACAATAACCAAAGATGTTATTTGAATCACTTAATTGTTTATAAGTGTTTGAATTTGGATGTACTTTTGATTTGAATTAATAATTTAGTTGTTTATGGAATGATCCACTAAGCTATGTGCTCACCCCTTCCACTCATATTTTTCAGGAAATTGAATCATGAAGACTATTAAAAATTTGATAGGCTTTTAAATTTGAAATTTATATGTAAGGGTGTGTTGCCCAAATTTTGATTATTTAAATTAAGACTTCCATTGAATTTAGTTTTTAATTTGAGTTATGTAGTCTTTTGTTATTTGAAATTCAAGTATGTACTTCTTTATTATTTTAGTGAATGAATAAATATTAAAGATTTCTTTTATGCCTTTTAAAAATCTTATTAAATTAAAGTTAAATTGTTTGGGTTGTGTACTCATTATGAATTAATAAGACTTGAGATAATTGAAATAGAATGTGATGCAAGTTTTGTACTTGTAAATGTAATACCGGCCCAGTCCTCCTTGTGGTTAAGTCCAATTGAAAGTCTTGAGGGTTGGGGTGTTACATAAGAGTAACTAGGCATATGGTGAAAAAAGTTTAAGTCCACATGCCCCTACTATTACTTAAACATGACCAAGCCTATAGTCTAAAAATTACTAAGTCCATATGCCCTTTGTCGAACTTAAGGGCGACCTAACCTATGGTAAAAAAATTTCTAAGTACACGAGCCCATCTTGTACTAAAGTATGACCAAGCTTGTGGTTAGAAAATTTTTAAGTCAGTGAAACCTTACTTGGACATAAGGATGACTAAGCCTATGGTTGAAAAATGTCTAAGTTCGCAAGGACCTACTAAGACTTAATGACGAGCAAACCATTAATTGAAAGATTTCTAAGTCCAAGGGTCCCTGTTTGGAATTCAAGACGACAAAGGTGTATGGTCAAAAAATTTGTAAATACACCTTGGACTTAGAATGATCAGTCCAATAGTTGAAAATGTTCTGAGTCCACGAGCCCCTGTTTGTGATAAGAAGAATGACCAAGCAAATGTTCAAAAGTCCTTGCTCGGACTTAATGACGATTGGTGTTATGAATAAATAAGTTATAAGTGTAGAGGCCCTTACTTTGACTTAACAATGACTAGGTTATTAGTCGAGAAATTTCTATGTCCTTGAGCCCCTTCACGGATGACCAAGCCTATGATTAAAAAAAATTTCCAAGTCCATACGACCCTACTCGAACTTACAAATGATTAGACCTATGGCAAAAAATTTCTAAGTCCATGAGCTTGTATTTGGAATGAAAGACGACCATGCCATTGGTTGAAATTTCTTTTAGTCTGTGAGCCCTAAACCCAGACATAATGACGAATGGGCCTATGGTCAAAAGATGTTTAAGTGCATGAGCCCCTATTCAGTCTTAAGGATGACCAAGCTTATAATCGAAATATTTTTAAGTCCATGAGTCTCTACTCAAACTTAAGGACCGCACTAAGCCAATGGTCATAAAATTTCTAAGTATATGAACCCTTGTTCAGACTTAAAGACAACTAGGCTTATCATTGAAAAAGAGCCCCAACTTGAACTTAGAGACAACTAAGCCCATGATTCAAAAAATTTTGAGTCTAAAAGCCACTCCTTGGACTTTAGAATGACTAGGCCGAAGATCTAAAAAGTTTTAGTCCATCAGCGCCTACTCAGACTTAAAGACGACAGATCTCATGGTAAAAAATTTCTAAGTCCATAAACCCTATTTGGACTTAAAGACAACCTAGCCCATGGTCCAAAATATTTTAAGTGCACAGGCACTACTTGGACATAAGGAAAATTAGCCCTATGGTTGAATAATTTTTAAGTCAATGAGCCCCCTACTCAAACTTAAGGATGACCAAGCTAATAGTTGAAAAATTTTCGATTCCATGTCTCTCTACTCAATCTTAAGGATGACTAAGCATATGGTAAAAGATTTTCTACATATAGGGGACCCTACTCAAACTTAAGGACGACCATGGCAATCATCAAAAAATTTTTAAGGCCACAAGCCCTTGCATGAACTAAAGGATGATTAGTTTTATTGTAAAATTATTTTAAGTCCCTGAATGTAATACCCCAAGAGTTTGGGAAGTTTCGAAAACAGGGGGGAGGGGTTCTAAAATTCTCACGACTACCGCTATAGCCATTTTCAATATCACAATAATGTGTTAGGCATCGCAAATACTGCGATACTAGCTTCTAGTACCATAGTACTATGATTAAAAATTCAAAGATTTGGACACAGACGTAATACCACGACATTTAGACATTATACCATAGTGTTGCGATGAAAATTACAATATATATGTCAAGTTCTATGTGTAGAAACCCTTATCATCAGTCAATTGTGCGTAGTCATGCAAGAACTCCACATAAAACCGTAATTGTCATTCTAAAACCCTCCTAGCCACCACTAACTGAGTTTCCTTCCTATGAAACGCATTCCTTATCGATTCTAAACATTTCATAACCATTTCAAACTGTATTCCAATCAAATATTAGTGACGATCAACATCAACAAGGAAAAAACCGATTGAGATGTTGTGCGGGAATGTTTGGGCATAGGTATTACACTAGACTCTACTAGGAATTAGTGTTTTTAACTTTATTTTCATGTTGGCTAAGTGAATACACATTTGTTTCAGTATAACAGAATAGCGGGAGCAATCAAGGCATCTTTTTGAATAGGATGAGAGAAAAGATGTTGACGCTCAAGGTATAAAACCCTCCTACTCATTGGAATGCTTGTTTTTGAGTTAAAGTTAGTATATTGAGTCATTGGGGATGAGAGGATAGAAAGGAAACTGGCACAAATGTGCAGTTTCCAAAAAACCACATGATTATCGTAGTACTGAGGACGGTAGTACATCGTAGCCTATCGTATTACTGCTATAATGCTCAAAGATACTATGACATTGACGTGATAGGATATGTCATTATTGTGGTACCATTACATTTTACTATAGTAATGACGTTAAACTAGCTCCAAATTAGAATATAGACCTTCATTTATAGATGATCACAGTATTCCATTTAGCTACTGTGGTACTCAGATGACGATTGACACTATAACTTAATTATTCGAACTCTTTTACATGTAACATGCATAAATTGGTAGTATGTAAAGCATGTTCTGGCTATCATGATAATGCTTTGCATTGTCGCGGCAATGTGTTAGAACCCTACATGTCATGTACACTCGTGCATGCATGACATTCAACCAATTTTGACCTATTAGTCATACCATGTGCTAAAATCAATAGGAGGCCTGTATACCTTGGCTTTGTACTATCAAGAGCATAACAAATACTGAGAGAATTATTTATACATCTTAGGTTGAGGATTCCAAGCCATCAAGGCAAGAGTAAAAACGAGTGGAGCAAAGTCACAGGTTGAAGTGATTACCTTGCTCCTTAGTATTATTTAAATTTTAATACTGAACATGTTGTGTGTTTACTTTGCTTTGAATTATAGAACATGCTTGGGTGCATTTAAATAATGATTGGATGCCATGATCGCATATGTTTACATGAATGCCAAATAGTATGATCAATTTCACCATGCTTGATGATTACATGTTTATAAAATGAGATATACATGACTTCATCCTAGATATCAAGAGATAACTAACATATCTGATTTACATGTATTTGTGGTGTATGTTCTATATTGAAATGATATGCATGCATGACGTAATGAAACTTGTATTGGTGTAGTTTTGAAAACATTAAATTAAGATTTGAACCACATACTACCATAGTGGTCCACGAGGGATCACTATGGGTGTTCTTGCTATTGGAACATTGGATTTATTCCCTGTTCCCAATGATAGAACTACGGGTACGTCTCGAATTGATTGGTGATGGGTGTGTGTCCCTATAGTCCATTGAAATTTGGCAAATATTGCACTTTCCCTCGTTTACTTCTGGATGATGATGATGACGAAAACACTAGGGTTAAGCCTTTCGGTCTGATTAACAATTGATAAACAAATCAATGATCAAAATGCCAAACATATGAGAAGTGGTTGTATGTTTTGTGTTTGATTGAAATAACAATATGGATGTACTTCATATGGTCCACTAGGCTCTCGAGCTCAACTTATCTTTCCATTTCATGTGACGTTTGAGGAAGTGCTTGCTAATCAACCTCTCTTGGATATTGTTCTAGCTAGTTTGCAAACCTCACTATGGAGGTTGCTCTATAACATTTCTTTGATTAATTCGCTTAGACTGGGCATATTACCTTCTTGACTTATTTAAATTGTTAATGGTCTTTATGGTTTAGATTTTGGCCATATAGGCCACGTTTAGAGATATATTTGGAGACCTTGTTTCATGTTTCATTTTAGTCTTAAACGTTGAAATCAATGACTTAATTATTTGATTTATTTCTGTACATTTGTATGGGTGGTTTTTTTGTAAGCCTAAGAGACTGATGAGTGATTTAGATGAGATCCGGTATCTCCAGAATGCATTTAATATAGTTTGAATGTGAGAACAGTAACTTCCTAGTTCTTAGTGGTCAACACGTATATGGTATTTAAGGTAGAACAGACATGCTTCTTAGCATGTGACTCTGATGTGACAAAAATGAAAAGACCGAGAACTGGAGTGTTACAATGAGTCCTTATTTGGACTAAAAGATTACTAGGTCAATAATCAAGAAATTCTTAATTCTATGAGCACCTTATTGTGTTAAGGATGAACAACCCTATAGTTGAAATTTTTTAAAGTCTACGAGCTTTTACTCAGACATAAAGACAATCAACCCTATTGTTGAAAAATTTCTACTTACATGAGCCCTTATTTGAACATAAGGAGGACTAGAACTATGCTCGAAATGGATTTTAAGTCCACAAGCTACTCCTAAAGCTTAAGGACGATGAAACTTATGGTCAAGAAATTTCCAATTCCATGAGTTTGTACTTAGACTTAAAGACAACAAACCCCTTGGTAAAAAAATTCTTTTAACTACATGACCCCTTGCTAAAACTTAAAGACATCAAGGCCTATGATCTAAAATTTTCCAAATCCATGTGCCCTTGTTCCAAGTTGAGGACAACTTCTCCTATGATTCTAAAATATCTAGGTATGCAAGTTACTTTTGGTATTTAAGGATGACTGCCTATGATTAAAAAAATTTCAAATCGATAAGCCCTTGTTGGAACATAAGGATGAGCAAGCTTATGTTCCAATATTTCTTATGTCCACAAGCCCTCTACTCAAACATAATAATGACTAGCCCATTGGTTGAAACATTTCTAAGTCTAGGAGTCATTGTTCGAATTTCAAGATGACAAATGACTATTGTCTAAAAAATTGTAAGTATAGGAGATCCTCCGCAAACTTAAAGACGACCAATGCAATCGTCAAAATTTTTCCAAATCTACAAGCATGCATTCTAGATAAAAAAGATGACCACACAAATGGTCAAAAAAAAAAATTTTATGTCCACAAGCGCTTACTCAATATTTTGGATGACTTACCTAACCCACTATCAAAATATTTCTAAGTCTATGAACCTTTGGCCGAACTTAAGGACGATTAGGCCTATGGTCAAAAAATTTTGGAGTTCATGAGAACTTACTCAAACTTATGGACAACTAAGCTTATGGTTGAAAATTTTCCAAGTCCATGAGCCCCTACTTAGACTTAAAGACAACTAGGCATATGGCAAAAAAGTTTCAAGGTCTACATGTCCCTTCTCAAACTTAAAATGGACTAGGCAAATGATAAAAAAAAATTTGAAGTCCATGTGTACCTACACAAACATAAAGACAACTAAGCCTATGCTCAAAAAATCTTTATGTACACGAGCCCCTCCTCATACATAAAGATGACCAAGCTTATGGTTGAAAAATTTTTAAGTCCATGAGCACCTACTCAAGCTTAAGCACTACCAAGCCCATGGTCAAAAAAATTCTAAGTATGAGTCCTTATTCAGACTTAAGGAAAACAAAGGCCTGTGAGTAAAAATTTTCTAAGATCACAAACCCCTACTCAAACATAAGGATGATTAGGCCTATAGTCAAAAAATGTCTAAGTCTATAAGCACTTGTTTGGACCTAAGGATGACCACGCCTATGGTTAAAAATTTTCTTAGTCCATGAACCCCTACTTGGACTTAAAGATGACCATGCCTATTGTATAAAGATTTTTAAGTTCATGTGCCCCTACTTGAACTTATGGATAACTAGGCCTGTGGTCAAAAAAATTCTAAGTACATGAGCTCTTTCTCATTCTTAAGGATGACCAAGCCTATGGATAGGAAATTCTAAGTCCATGAGTCCTTGCTAGGACTTAAGGACGACTAGGCCAATAGTTGAAAAATATTGAAGTACGCAAGGCCCTATTTTTATTTGACAATAACCTTAAGTCTTATTCGAACTTTTGAATGACAAAGGCATATGGTAAAAAATTTGTAAGTACAGAAGATACTGTTATAACATAAGGTTCATCAATCTAATGGTAAAAAGTTCTTGAGTATAGGAGCCTTTGCTTTGACATAACGATGACGAGGCCTATGGTCAAAATAATTCTATCTCCACAAGCTCCTACTCATACAATGAATTTATTAGTCTGAAAGCCCTCGCTTAGACTTACGGACGATGAGGCTTATTGTCAAACATTTTCCAAGTCCTTGAGCCCTTGCTCGGACTTAAGGATGGCTAGGCCTATAGTCAATAAATTTATAAGTCCATGAGAATATATCTAGACTGAAGGACAACCATGACCCTTGTGTAGACATAAAAATGAACAAGCTTATGGTCAAAAATTTTTATGTCCATAAGCCATTACTCGGTCTTTTGAATGACCAAGCCCATGGTTGAATATTTTTCAAGTCCACGAGCCTCAACTTGGACTTAAGGACCACTAAGCATATGGTCATAAAATTTTTAAGTGCACAAGCCTTTGTTTAGACTTAAAGATGACCAGGCTTATGGTCAAAAAATTTCTAAGTTCAGGAGCGCAGGTTGGGACTTAATGATGACCAAACCTATTGTCAATAAATCTCTAAGTCCACTAGCCCATACTCAGACTTAGGATGACCAAGCATATGGTTAAAAGTTTTCTATCAAAAAGATTCTACTTGGACTTACAAGATGACCATGCCAAAGATTGAAAAATTTTGTAGTCCACAAATGCTTGCTGAGACTTGAAGACGATTTGGCCTATGGTAAGACAATTTCTATGTCAACGAGCCCTATTTCAACTTAAAGATGACCTGGCCTATGACCAAAAAGATACAAGAGCTCTCTACTCAGACATAAGGACAACCAAACATATGATAAAAAATTTTAAGTCAACTAGCCCCTACTTGGAGTTAACAATGACCAATCTAATGGTCGAATAATTTTCAAGTCAAGGAGTCTCTACTCAAAGTTTAGGACGACTAAGCCTATGGTAAAAAAAAAATTCTATTTATAGAAGTCCCTACTCGAACTTTAGGATGACAAAGTCCATAGTCAAAAGAATATCTAAATCCAGGAGGCCTTGCACGTACTAAAGGACAACTAGGCCTATGATCAAAATATTTTTTAAGTCCTTGAGCATCTAATTGGATTTAAGGATTACCACGTCTATGGTTATGAAATTTTGAAGTCCATGAGCCCCCACATGCATTGAAGGATTTATAGGCCTATACTTGAAAATTTTTCAAGTCCACGAGCCCCAACTTAAACATAAAGATTACCAATCCTATGGTTAAAAAATTTCTAATTATATGAATCCCTATTCAAATATAAGGATGATTGACACTATGGTAGAAAAATATTTAAGTCTATGAACCTCTACATGAACTTAAGGATGATGAAGCCTATGTTTTATAAATTTTCAAGTCCATAAGTTTCTATTTGGACTTAAGGATGACCAAGATTGTTGTCGAAAATTTTTTTAAGTACATGAACCCCTGCTTGGATTCAAGGACAACCGAACTTATAGTTAAAAACATTTCCAAGTTAGTGTGCCCCAACTTAGACTTAAGGATGACTAGGCATATGGTCCAAAAATTTCAAAGACCACATGCCTTGATAGAACATAAGGATGACATGACCTTTGGTCAAAAAATTTCTTAGTACATGAGCCCCTTCTCCTATTTAAGGATGACCAGGCCTATGGCTAGAAAATTTCTACGTCCATGAGCCCTTGCTTAGACTCAAGGATGACCAAGCATATGGTTTAAAAATCTCTAAGTCCACTTGCTTCTACTAAGGCTTAACAATGACTAGGAGTAATAGTTTGGAATTCCTGACGACAAAGGCCTATGGTAAAACAAATTTGTAGATACACAAGATCTTACTCATGCTTAAAGACAACCAATCTAATAGTTAAAAACTTCTGAGTAAACGGGCACTCGTTCTAGATAAAAAGGATAACTAGGTAGATGGTCGAAAAATTTTTGTATCCGCGAGTCCTTGCTCAAAATTAAGGATGATCAACCCTACTACCAAAATATTTTCAAGTCTAAAAACCCTTGCTCAAAATTAAGGTGATTAAGCCTATGGTCAAAAAATTTTAGAGTTTACGAGAATATTGTAAACCTTAGGGATAACCAAACCTATGGTTGAAAATTTTCTAAGTCCACGATCCCCTTCTCAAACTCAAACTTAAAGTCAAAATTTGTTGGACAACATGCCACTACTTGAACTTATGGACAACCAAGCCTATTGTTGAAAAAATTTTAAGTACACGAGCCCGCGCTTTGAGACAAGGATGACTAGGCTTGTGGATGAAAACTTTTTAAGTTGACAAGCCCCTCCTGAGACTAAAGGATGATCGCCCATGGCTGAAATATTTTTTAAGTACAAGCCCTTAATTAGACTTAAAAAGGACTGGGACGATGGTAAAAGATTTTCTAAGACCATGTGCACTTGCTCTAAGTTAAGGATAACCAAGCGTATGGTTAAAAAATTTCTACATGCACAACCCCTCCTTATACTTAACAATGACTAAGCCTATGGTTAAGAATTTTCTAAGTCTCCAAGCCGTTACCTTGACTTAAGTATGACGAAGCCTATGGTCAAAAAATTTCTTAAGTCAAAAAGCCCCTGTTCAGCCTTTAGGACAACCAAGCTAATGGTAAAAAAAATTTCAAGTCCACAAGCCTCCGCTTGAAATTATGGACGACTAAGCCTATGGTCAAAATTTTTCCATGTACATTAGTCCCTATGCAAACTTAAGGATTACAAGGTCTATGGTTAACAAATTTCTAAGTCCATGAGGCCTTGCTTGTACTAAATAATGACTAGGCCTATGGTCAAAATATTTTTAAGTTCATGAGCCTTTGCGTGAACTTAAGAATGAATAAGCTTATGGTTTAAAATTTTTTAAGTCCATGAGCCCCAACTCAAACATAAAGACGACCAAACCTATGAGCGAAAGATTTCTAATTTTATGAGCCCTTGTTTTGACATAAGAACAATCAAAACTATCATAGAAAAATATTTTAGTCCATGAACCTTCACTTGAACTTAATTAAAAAGCCTATGGTTAGAAGATTTTCCAAGTACATGAGCTGCTTCTCATACTTAAGGATGACAAAGCCTATGGTTAGAAAATTTCTAAGTCATTCAACCCTTGATTGTACTTAAGGACGACCAAGCCTATGGTTGAAGATTTTCTAAGTCCACAAGCCCCTACCAAGACTTAATGACCAGCAGGCCATTGGTCAAAAAAATTTTCAGTCACAGAGTTCCTATTTGGACTTTAAGACAACAAAGGCCTATGGTCGAAAAATTTGCAAATGTATGAGATCCCAGTTGGACTTAAGGATGACCAATCCAATAGTTAAAACATTCTAAGTCCACGAGCTGCTATTTGAAATGAAAAGGAAGATCGAGCAAATGGCCAAAAAATTCCCATGTCTATGAGCCCATGCTCAAAATTTAGGATGACTAAGCCTACTATTAAAATATTCTTAAGTCCACAAACCCCTCCTCGAACTTAAGGATGATTAGACCCATGGTCAAAATTTTTAGAGTTCATGAGAACCTGCTAAAACTTTAGGAAAACTAGGCCTATCGCTGAAAAATAACTAAGTCCGTGAGCCCCTACTAGGACTTAAAGATGACTTGGCCTATAGTCAAAAAAAATTTAAGACCATGTGCCATTACTCGAACTTATGGACAACCAAGCCTATGGTCAAAAATAGTTTTAAATACAAGAGCCTGTGCTTTGACGTAAGGATGATTAGGATGAAAATTTTCTAAGTCGACGAGCCCCAACTCAGACTTAAGGATGATCAAACCTATTGTTGACGAATTTTTAAATCCATGAGCCCCTACTCAAACTTAAAAGGACTAGGCTAATCATAAAAAAGTTACTAAAAATGTGCACCTTCTCAAACATAAGGATAACCAAGCCTATGGTCAAAAATTTTGATGTATACAAGGTCCTCCTCATACTAAAAGACAACCATGCTAATGGTTGAATAATTTCTAAGTTTACAAGCCCTTACACTAATTTAAGGATGACGAGACCTATGGTCAATAAATTTCTAAGTCCACAAGCCCCTACTTAGAATTAAGGAGGACTAGACATATGATTGATTAATTTCTAAGTATGAGTCCCCAATTGAACTTTTGGACAACAAAAACCTATGGCTGAAAATTTTCTATGACCATGAGCCCCAACTTAAAAATATGGACAATTGGGCTCATAGTCAAAAGATTTTTAGGTTTATAAGCATTTGCTCCGAGCTAAGGACGACTAGGCCTAGTCAATGAGCCCTTACTTGAACATAAATACAACAAGGCCTATGGTCAAAAAATTTTTAAGTCTGTGAACGTCTATTCCACCTTTAAGATGCCTAGGCCTATGGTTGAGAAATTTTCTAATTCCATGAGCCTTATTTCAACTTAATAGCAACTTGGCCATGGTTAGAAAGTATTTAAGTACATGAGCTCCCTACTTTGACTTAAGGGCAACTGGACTATGGTTGAAATGTTTAAATCTAGAGCCTCTTCTTGGACTTAAGGACGACCAAGCTAATGTTCAAAAAATTTTTGAGTCCAACAGTCTTTTTGCTCAGACTTTAAGATCACTAAGCATAATGGTCAAAAATTTTCCATGAACAAGAGCCCCTACTGAAACTTAAGGATGACTACATCTTTGCTCAAAAAAATTTGAAGTCCACGAGCCCTTAATCATACTAAAGGACAACTAGGCCTCTGGTCAAAACATTTTTAAGTACTCAAGGCGCTACATGGAATTAAGGATTACCACAACCTATGGTCATGAAATTTTTAAGTCCATGAGCCCTTGCTAGTACTTAAGGTTGAATAAGCATATGGATAAAAATTTTTTAAGTCCATGTGCACCAACTCGAACATAAAGACAAGCAACCCTATGGTCAAAAAGTTTCTTATTACATGGGCCCCTACTCGAATATAAGGACAATTAGAACTATGGTAGAAAAATATTTTACACCTTTTAGTCAAGTTCTTAATACCCTCTACCGAGGTGCACAAAAAAATAACTAATGCAATAACATTTTGTTTTTCACGTGCAATCTGCTATGAAAAGCTACTACCTCCCATTTCATTGGTTCATCCAGGTCTATAACTTGATTATCAAATCGTTAAGCCTCTTTCGTGAGTTAGTTTAACAATCTAAAGTCTTCGCATATGTGGCTAGTAAATAGAAAGCTTTAAAAACACAAGAAATAGAACATAACATCAACATAGATTAATAAAAACTCAAAATTAAGGGTTCTCACATTTGAAATTACATTCTAGAAGAGAAAGTTTAGATTGACATAATGTAAATAATACAGAAACAAGGGTTATAAACACTAAGAATCATACTAGAGAAACTAAAGTATCTTCCCTTGCTCTTGGCTCCTAATCCTCTGCTAAGCCTCCTCCTTGATGTCTAGAACTTTAGAGAATATCCCAGAAAGAATGTTCTCTGGTTGTAGAATGAATGTTTGTACAATTGACACTGATGCTAAGTGATGATTGAATAATCAAAGCACACCCTGTTTATAGTTGAGGTTCCAAACTGGTCAACACCCTGCAAGATGCCTTTTGCAGTCATATTACCACGGCAGTTGTTCGTGGTAATTTGGGCGAAACAGTTCCACAAATTAGGTAATATGTCAAATCCTGTCAAATTTTGCACCACTGCAGTAGTTATACTAGTCATCAATGATTTCCCTTGACTATTGCGGTAGTGTATTCCACCTAGAAAATTGCATTCTTGTTACCATGGTAGGCTACCCCGGTAAAACATTTTACCAAAATTTGGTCATTTGGTTACCATGGTAACAATTTCTTGTTCTTGACTACCGTAGTAGTGGTTTTTCTGGGTTTCAGTTGTCTTGACTAACATGGTAATGTATCGTAGTAGTATTTTTTTTTTTTGGGTTTCTTCTTCATTTTATGCATTGCTTATCATTGTGGTTGTTTCCCTACTACTATAATAAGTTGATTTGTGCATTTTTGAGTCATTTTCCATCGTCAAACCTACGTGTACTCATCTTGGACCTTGTAATAACCCAAAATTTTGTCAAATAATTAAAGATAAACAAGTTTAAGGAAATTAAATGAAATAAGTCAAGTGAAAATAATTTTGAAGATTTTAAGACATCTTTGGGTG
>JAJIYU010004100.1:0-25092 GCA_030144865.1 Tinospora cordifolia | reverse complement strand
GGTGCATGCGCTTATGAGCTGGATTTGCCGAATAGATTGTCCTCAGTACATAATGTGTTCCACGTTTCGATGCTCTGGAAGTACGAACCAGACCCATCTCATGTTTTGCATATGGACGAGATCGTACTTCGAGACGATGCTACTTACGAGGAGCCAGCAGTGCAGATTCTTGATCGTAAGGTGCAAAGTCTCAGGACTAAGGACATTCTATTAGTCAAAGTCCTGTGGAGGCATCATAACGTGGAGGAAGCGACCTGAGAGCTTGAGAGTGAGATGCAGAAGAAATACCCAGATCTCTTCACTAGGACAGATTGATTGGGCACATTACTCAGGTACTTTTTATTTAAATTTCGAGGACGAAATTTTTTTAAAGGAGGGTAGATTGTGATCACCCTAGGTTTTATAATGTGTCCACGTCAACATGAATTTTTAAAAATTCATGTTGACGTGGACACTTTATAAAACCTAGGGTGATCACATGGAGGCACAAGGCACTACTTTTAAACAGAGATGCTTTAGTGGTGTACAAAGAATAAATTTGATGCATTTGTATCAAAACATTGGTGTGATGATAATGATGCCATGAAACTTGCCATCCTCCATTTTATTCATAATTTTCTTTTTTCTCATAGGATTGATAAACTAGTAAATGATATAGATTTTAAGTTGGTTGAATTAGGAGAGTTCGAAAAGTATCTTTGGGGTAGAGGCATGTATGATTATACTTTAGATTCTTTAAAAGGTAATTTTTGTGTGAATGAGAAACAGGAGGATGTTGGGAAGTCAAAACACCCAATTATGTATAGATTGAATGGATTTCTCTTAACCCTTCAAGTATGGTTTTATGAGTGTTGCTCATCCGCTCTAAGTCATTATGCTATATGTCATGGACATAAATGTCCACATATATTGAAGTGGACAACTACTGAGCAAGCAAGTTTTAAGCAAGTTCATAAGCATTTCAGTTCATTGGATCGAACAAAGGTGAGTTTTTAAAATAATGCACTTCTAACATGTTTTTAATTAATTTTTGTTTTATGTTTCTTAATGGATCATTAACTTTCCAACTTTCATAATGCATCACATGGTACCTACTGAGGAGGAGTTATCAAAACCATACATGGAGGGGTTGTTTGTAAATGTCAAAGAGGTGAATTATCAACCTAATGATGATGATGACTTTTGTGATCCACCTTCCTCCAAAGTTTTCTCATTTCCTTCATCTTCTAAGATTCATTCTAGCAAAGTGATCCACCTTACTTATGGAAGAAGTTCAGAAAATTTCTAAAAAGCAACGTGATTTGCAAAAGCAGTTTCTTCAACTTAACAGAGAGGTTGCTTCATTAAATAACAAAGTTGATGAAAACTTCTCTAAGCTTTTTTAGATGCTTTCATTAGTAAGTGAAATTTATACCTATTATATTTTACTAGTAGGTTCATTTGTTGATATATTATATGTATATTTATTGTATACAGCTCTTATACATTACTAAACATGTTCATTTGTGAATATGTACAAAACACCTCCAAAGATGTGGAACAACCTTCTGATGGTGATCATCAATTGAATAAAGAGGATATTGTTTCTGATGAAAAAGTTCAAGAAGAAGAAAAGTCAAAAGTTCAAGAGCTGCCCAAATATGTTTATGATTACATGAATGTTGTAAGTTCTTTATGAATGATGTTTGTTAATTTTTTAAAGTTGTTTGGTTTATTATTGTTTATATTTAAAATTGATTTATTATAGTTTTCAAGGATGTTGGTTGTATGTTCTCTTTGACTCAATTTATCAACATTAAAAAAGAAAATGCAAATGAGGAATATGATTTTTTGGACGATATAATAGCTGCTGAAATTGAAGAAGTAATCCATTCTATTGTGAAAAAATATGAGGTGACTGTTGCTTTTAATTATATATATATATATAAGTTTTGTGTTTTTGTTTATGGATAGTGATAGAAAGTTCAAGATAGATGAGTGTATACAAGATATACACATATAATATACAAGTAATATTCAAAAAATATACACATAATGTTTTATGTAGTTGGCAATTTTTCTTTTTTTGTACTTTTAGTTGTATATCTTTTTTGATGAGTTTGGATTTAATTTTAAATCAGGAATCAAGGGCTGGACCTTCTAAAATTGTAACCCCAATAGCAAAAAAAAGGAGAGAAAACCTGCGCCTATTTTGCAATCTCCATTTCTTTCTTTGTTCCCAACTGGTGACAACAACATCAGTGTGAAAGAACAACGAGTTAAGGAAATTATTAAAAGTTCTTCTCTGCTAGTTAATTTTTTTGATAAAGAATTTGATGATGGATCTCTTGGAGATTTTCAAGCCTAGCTACTAGAAAATAAACTTAGGTGTAGCAAGTAAGTTCTTTAATAAAATATTGCTTTTGTTTTTATTTTTTGATTATATAATTTTTATAGATTTTAAAACTATTTGTTTACCTTTCTTGTAGAAAAACATTTATTCTACACGTGACAATATTTTGTCTCCTGCATTTGATTTTACTATTGCTGAAGTTAGGGAAAAATAATGATTCTATGCTCTTTCTACGCCTGGTTTAGTGCTAACTTCCCTCGTATGTGTGTGTTTTTATTTAAAGTATGTTTATATTTTTTAGTTTATGGACTTGTTTTTGGATATTTATAAACTATATATTGTATATATTCACTACATACAGAACATATCTACTTTGTATTGCATAAATACATCTGTTCAGGTATGGTCAAAATTTTTTTTAATCGTACATGGATGATCATATTTCTTTCGATTTACTAATTATGATCACACATTCTGTAATTACAGCAAGTTGATGTTATATTCTATTATTTATGAAAGAAAGGGACGTACAATAGAAGTATTGGTTTAAAATTCACAACGACGAATAATTTCTTTAATAAAAAGCTTCAATTCATGTATGCAAGATATATTTGTAGCAAGAGATTGATTTCTGTTCTACAGCAAGAGACAGTGATAATTGAATACATTATTGGACATTATTTATATTGCAATAAACCTTGGATTGAATGTGACCATCTTTTATTCCCAATTCATGTTCCATCTGCATCACATTGGGTTTTGGGTCGTCTTAATTTCACTGAATGTTGCTTTTATGTTTACAATTCACTGCCTCACCTACAATGGTTTCTGCTTTTAAGGAAGTAACTCGTGCTTACTATACATTATTACCATTATACCTTGCAATGGTTAGATTTTTTTATCTAAGAAATGATTTGCCGATTAAACCTAGTAAAAAAACTTTTAAATTGTTATGGTTGAAGACCTTCCTTCTCAAATTGACTGGTAATTTCTTTTTTCATTTTATGTATTCATTGATTTACCTATATGATATATGATTGTTAATACAACTCACGGTTTTTATTATTTTTTTGTAGTGACTGCGAAATCTTTATGCACTATTTTGCTGAATAATTCCTTCATGGCAAAAAAATCCCCACAGAATTTGATGTTCCTATTCATCATCAAAAACTTGGCTTCCTTCTGTACAAACTTGGAAAGTCAAAACAAGAAGAAGGAACCGAGAGTAATTCTGAAGACTTTGGGAAATTTGACATCAATTCGTTGTCCGGCCAAGACAGAAATAAGATTTTGGATGCTAATTGTTAATTTTTTTTTCTAAAATTAATGTACTACATTGTATTTAGCAATCAAAAATTTATATAACTTTGCTGTTCATCAATTTTTTATATAAAACAGTTACATGTATATGCGTTTGTTGTAAATAAAATATACATACAATATATGTTTGTAGAAATAGTTGTATTATGTTCAGAAAAGCAAACAATATACAGATTGTATACACATGATATATAAGAAATATATGATAAATATACAGCATGTATATAAGAAATATACAAAAAAAATATACAGAACAATTCATTACCTACAGAAGTGAATAGTTCAATGTGCATAAAACATATTATATACACATAATATACAGAACAATTCATTACCTGCAAAATTGGATTGCTTAATGTGCAGGAAACATATTTTATACAAAAAATATACAATAAGTATTCAACGAATATACAACCTATACACATAATATACAATAAATATATAAAACAACTCATTACCTGTAGAATTGAATTGGTTAATGTGCAGGAAACATACTGTGTACAAGAAATATTCAACAAATATACAACCTGTATACATAATATATAAGAAATATACAAAAAATATACAGAACAACTCATTACCTGCAAAATTGAATTGCCTAATGTACAGGAAACATACTGTATACAAGAAATATTCGACAAATATACAACATGTATACATAATATACAAGAAATATACAAAAAATATACAGAACAACTCATTACTTGCAGAATTGAATTTCTTTCACAATGATTGGCGAATAGACTCTTTTCTGGAAATATAAACAAAATATACAGAAAATATACAAACGATATACAACAAATATACAATATTGTTTCCTTACATGAAGTAAACACTAAATATTAATAAAATATATACACTGTATACGCACAATTTATGGATACAGATAAAAGAATGAACACAAAGTGATTCTAACATATTTATAACTGTCAATTTGTAGTTAAAATATGTAATCAAAAGTCATTTTTCAAACTTATTCATTTATCAACAAATAAATCAATCATATTTGTCATTACAGCACACATAGGAGTGATTAACTACATTTTGGTGCATTTCTACATGTTTTCTTATTATGCCCCACTTTATGTGACACCTCGGCTCCCGGTATCCATCTCTGTTTCTGTTGCGACGATCCGTCATGGGCCACGCGCAAAGACGGTGCGCACCCATTCGTTCGTTCGGCGGGAGACGCCGGGTCATCTAGTCGTTTGCCAAGAGCTAGAGGCCACGTAGTTCATTTCTCTTTCTCATTCGATCTCATGTTTCAAACATTTCTTTTAAGCAGGTTATGAAGTCAAAACTAAAATGTACAACGACCATCAAAATACCCATTCCTTTCAGTAGATGTGAAATTCATTAGAAGTGCATGCAGCGAAATTCAATTTGTTCATAAATCCATAGTGAATTCACATTTGGCCAAGTAAAATACTTTGCAGCGGAATAACATTTCGAATTCATTTTCAAAGCATAGTGTGAAGACAAAACATGGCCCAATGGGCCTAAGTTCCAAAATATTTAATTTATATGTGAAATAGTTCAAAGATAAAAGAGGACACATGTTCAGTTCAAGTTAAACACTAAAATATTATTTACAACAAAATGATACAATAGTAAACTCAAAGAAAAACTAAAAACTGTGACAACCTCCCAGCGAGGTCACCACCCAAAATGACAGCCAGTGGATCATCCCTATACATCACTAGCATTATACAAACCAGAATACAAAACATGCAATCGCTTTCATTACATTAGGTGTTTCACACAATTTCTTGTTTTATTGTCATCTAAGACCGAAATAGTCCATAATCCTCGGTATCCCCTGTGTGGTCTGGGAGTGAATCCGGGGGTAATGCCCGAGGGCCGGTTAACTTCGGGACCATAATCTAAGGATGGAAGTTTGCAGTGACTCTCCGTCTGAAGATACAATTAGCTGTCACAGTCAGCTCGGGTAGGGATGCCCACAATGACACCCTAAAGCCAGTCACCGTGCCAGTACGTGGAGTTCTTAATCTTATTTTAATGTTCTTTAGTCATACATGTCATTCAAAGTCATATGTGATCATCAATGTACCATTTAAAGTAAATCAAAATAGATGTGTTCAACCAATCATAGAAATCTCTATCTAGCATGTTATGGCACAAGCAACCATGCTTCAAGGACATACACCAAGTCAAGCCCAAACAAAGTCAATCAAGCAAGTTCTAGCATGCTTCTAAACATATCTTAAGCTAACCAAACATCATGTTATGCATTCAAAACTTGGATAAGGCTAGGGAGTAAGAAAATCACACCCACATATGTACTCCTCAATCTTGCGCCTTGCTCCTCGCCGTGGACGCCTTAGATTATCAATCTATAGGGTTTTTTTTAACAATGAAAATATGCGAGTCTAAGGCATACATGCCATAACCAAAACCCTAAGGTTCGTGTTCTTGGTGCATGTGTTTCAAATGCACCCAAAATCAAAACAAAACAAGGGAACACCGGTGCATGTCGCATTACCGCGACAATGTGAGGGTCGGTGACATGAGCTTAGCACCTCAATACTTGGTCATTAGGTTTAAAACACACATCAACTCAATGAAAAATGGTTTACACTTGAGGAAAATGGTTTAAAAAAAACTAAGAAAACAAGATCTCAAGAAGGTTTCGAGATTTACCTTAGCACAAAACCTTTTCTAAACGTGCCTCAACCCGAATCCACCCTTGTTGATGTTGCTCTTGGTGGATCTGAGCTTGAAAACGGTAGAGAATGGTTTGAAGGAGCTCAAACCACCCTTAGAACTCAAAGAACACTTAAGAAATGAGATGAGAAAGTTTTGTGAGAGCTTGAGAGAAAAATCAGTGATTTGCGACGAAAAAATTCAGATCTAGGGTTTCTGCACACTTTTCATTTATATAGAAATCGACGAATTACCGCGGTCACTGTAGCATTACTGCGGTCACTGTGCAACTACCGCGGTCATTGTGCAATTATCGTGGTGGACAAAGTGGTGCACGTTGTTCATTTCTGGGTTTTTCGCGTAATTACCGCGATCGCTCAAACACCAACTACGGTCACTAGAATGCACTTCCCTATTTCGTTTCTGGGTTTCTCCTACAATGACTGTGGTCACTATAGGACCGACCGCGATCACTATAGGATCGACCGCGGTCACCAGAATGAAATTTTGGTGTTTTAGTGTCTTTTCTTTGCCATTTCTTGTGTTTCTCGGATTGGTATCACTCTTACACTTATTTAGACTTATAATACATGATTTTCAGGTATTTTAGCCATTTTTATTCTTTTATTAAGTTTGTTATTCCACTTTATTTGTTCACTAGCGACATGGAGGTCTTATAGACTTTTAGGGTATTACAACCTACCCCCCTTAAAAGAATTTTGTCCTCGAAATTCACAAGAATGGGTTGTCTGTTCGATGTTGTCCCGTCAGGTGTTTTTGGTAAAGAGGCCTGGGTACTTCGTACACATTTCACTCTCTAATTCCCAGGTTGCCTCTTCCAAACCATGGTGTCTCCACAACACCTTGACCAAAGGGATGTCCTTGGTCCTAAAACTCTGCACCTTTTGGTCTAGTATTCTGGCTGTTGGTTCCTCGTAAGTTGCATTGTCCTAAAGTACAATCTCCTTCCAGTGTATAAGGTGAGATGGGTCTGGCTCGTACTTCCGCAACAACGATACATGGAATACATTATGAATCGAGGACATTTGGTTTGGCAAGTCCAGTTCATAGGCGCATTCACCAAACCGTTTAAGTATCTCAAATGGACCAATGAATCTCGGAGCTAGCTTTCCCTTGACTCCAAACTGCTTGATTCCCTTTTGTGGGCTAATCTTCAGGAAAACTCTGTCACTTGGCCTGAATTCCAAAGGTCATCTTCTTTTGTTTGCGTAGCTCTTCTACCTACTCTGAGCTGCCATTAGTCTCTTCTGAATCTTCTTTACTTGAGCATTCATTTCCTTTACCAATTCTGGTCCCGTGAGGAGCTGATCATCAAAGTTTGCCCAGCAAGATGGTGATCTGCAGGGTCTGCCATAGAGTGCTTCATATGGAGCCATTTGTATGCTCGCCTGATAACTATTGTTATAAGTGAATTCTGCCAAATGTAGGTACTTGCTCCAATTGCCCTTAAAATCAAGTACGCAAGCTCTCAGCATATCTTCTAATATCTGGATGACCCTCTCAGACTGCCCATTTGTCTGAGGGTGAAATGTTGTGCTCATAATGAGTCTGCTTCCAAACTCTTTCTGGAGGCTTTGCCAGAATTGAGATGTAAATCTGGAATCTCTATCCGACACAATGGTCTTGGGAACACCATGCAGTCTCACAATTTCTCTAACGTACAATTCACCAAGCTTCCCAACTGAATCTGTAGATCGAATGGGTACAAAATGGGCTACGTTTGTTAGACAATCCACAATTACCCATATAGTGTCTTCACCTTTCTGATTTCTAGGTAGGCTGCTAACGAAGTCTATTGCAATATTGTCCCACTTCCATTCTGGAATTGGAAGCAGTTGTAATAGCCTCGACGGTTTTCTGTGTTCGGCCTTCACTTGTTGGCATGTTAGACACCTAGAGACATACTTCGCTATGTCCTTCTTCATACCTCTCTACCAATAGGTCTTCTTGAGGTTTTGATACATCTTATCACCTTATGGATGCATCATATACTTAGTCTGATGAGCTTCGTCCAGGATGATTCTCCTGCTCTGCCCGCTACTCAGCACACAGGCTCTATCTCCAAGTCTCATAATACCCTCTACATCAAATTTCAAGTCTGTATGCTTGCCTTGTTGACACCCTCTATCAAATCAGCAATCCACTTATCACTTCGTTGTTCCTCCCTGATTTGGTGTGGGAGATCTGGTTGACAAGTCATAGCGTACAAGTACACTCATTCCTCATCTGAAACTATCCCCAAGTTATACTCATTGATTAGCTGATACATTTGCCCTCTTTCCTCATCCTTCTTGCTGAATTTTCTACTCAGTGCATCAGCCACCACATTGGCTTTGCCCGGATGTTAGTGTAGCCAAAAATCATAGTCTTTCAAGAATTCTATCCATCTCTGCTGTCAAAGATTTAATTCTTTCTGGGTGTACATGTACTTCAGACTCTTGTGGTTAGAGAATAGATCAAAACTCTCGCCATAGAGGTAATGTCTCCAGATCTTCAATGCAAAGACAATTGCTACCAACTTCAAGTCATGAATAGGGTAGTTTTGTTCATGGATCTTCAATTGCCTTAAGCATAAGCCACTACCTTCCCTTCTTGCATCAACATTGCACCTAACTCATTTAGCGAAGCATCGGTGTATAGGGTGTACTTCACACCATGGGTAGGCATGACTAAAATGGGTGTTGAAGTTAACTTCTTCTTTAATTCTTGGAATGCCTATTCACACTTATCATTCTAGAGGAACCTTTCTCCCTTTCTAGTTAATTTTGTCATTGGTCCAACCAATTTCGAAAAGTTTTGGATGAACCTGTGATAGTATCCTGCTAAACCTAAGAAGCTTCTGATTTCTATGACAGTCGTAGTCACTTCCAGTTCGACACTGCCTCTATTTTCTTAGGATCTACTAATATCCCTTCAACTGAGACAACGTGGCCAAGGAAATTGACCTTTTCCATCCAAAACTCACACTTGTTAAACTTGGCATATAACTCATTTCTCCTCAACATTTCCAATATGATGTGCAAGTGCCCTTTGTGTTCAGCCTCTGATTTGGAGTAAATCAGAATGTCGTCCACGAATATTATAACAAACTGGTCTAAGTATTGTCTGAAGACTTTGTTCATTAGATCCATAAATGCAGCTGGTGCATTGGTCAAACCAAACGGCATGACCGTGAACTCGAAATGTCTGTATCGAGTCCTAAAAGCTATTTTATAGATGTCGGACTCCCTAATCCTCAATTGATGATACCCTGATCTAAGATCAATCTTGGAGAAGTGAACAGCTCCCCTCAATTGATCAAATAAATCTTCTATTTGGGGCAATGGGTACTTGTTCTTGATTGTTACTTGGTTTAGCCTCCTGTAGTCCACACATAATCTCATGGATCTGTCCTTCTTTTTCACGAACAGTACTGGGGCTCCCCATGGTGACTTGCTAGGTTTAATGAATCTTTTCTCACGAAGCTCGTCCAGTTGTGTCTTCAGTTCAATCAGTTCTACAGGTGCCATTCTGTAAGGTGGAATCGCTATAGGATCTATGCCTGGTTGCAATTCGATCTTGAACTCCACTTGTCTGTGGGGTGGAAGTCCTTGTAGATCATCTGGAAACACATCTGCAACTCCCGTACAACAAGTATATCATGCATCTCTCTTGATTTTTCAGTATCCTCTTCTAATAATTGCCCAAAGTCCTCTTTCTGTTTTACAGAATATAGCATGGCTAACATCTGACTCCTTGGCAATCTCTGCATGTCCCCATCTATCTTCAATACCTCACCAAAAGGTAGCCTCATCGTCACTCTTCGTCTCTGACGATCAATCTGTGCTTGATATTGGGTTAGCCAGTCCATACCCAATATCACGTCATATCCATGAAAATGAAGCGCATAAAGGTCGATTGAAATTAGTTTTTCTTCAAATTTGAGGTCGCATCTACAACCTCTCCTCGAACTCACGGTAGCCCCAATAGGTGTGGCTACGTCTAATGTCACTACCAACAGGCTTGTTACCAGTTGTAATCTATCCACTAGGTTCTCAAAAATAAAGGATCTTGTGGCACCCGAGTCAAACAAAACTCGCACTGCAACACCAAACAAAAGAAATGTACCTTCCACTACTAGGGTGGAATCGGTCTGAGCGTCTGCGGCATACAGTTGGGCTTGATTTCTCTGCTATGTTTAGGGTCGTGGCTGCTGCTTCTGTTGCTGGCGACCACTCTGCCCATGAGTCTACTGTTGCTACTGAGGTGCTAAGGTCAATGCTCTAGTTGGACAATTCCTAGCCAAATGCCCTATCTGGTTGCACTCAAAACACAACCCCTGTCTCTTAGCCCTCTCTCTCTGATCATCAGTCTCACGACCCAGTCGAGGTTGCTGGGTTTGCTGTCTATCATAAGTCTGAGTCTAGGTCTAAGGTTGAGGTGCTATGTGTGCTTCCTGTCTGCTCGGCTTCTTCTATGATGGTCCCGCGGTCTTCTCTAACTTGGTCCTCTTCTTACTCCTCAATACCCGCACAAACTCCAAGTCCCTCTCCACAAGCTGCGCCCTCTCTACAACATCCATCAAGGTTGTCAACTTAAATGGCGCCACAATATTTCTTATCTCCACTTTCAAGGCCTCAACGAAATGGTCTGCTTTGGACTACTCGTCCATGACCAAGGCAAGAGCAAATCTAGCTAACTCAATAAATCTTTGCTCGTATTATGTGGTTGTCATAGCCCTCTGCTTCAAGTTGATGAACTCTGACTGCAACTGCCTCTTCCTTGTCGTGGAGAAAAACTTATTGTAAAACCTTGTTTTAAAATCTTCCCAAGTCATAACCGTCGATCAATAGTGGGGTTACTCACAATGATCTCCCACCAATGGTACCTACCAACTGATGCATTGCTAGTGCCACTCGCCTAGGCCCAGATGCCCCCATAGCGTCCAGGTGCTTATTCATCTCTGTGAATCACCTGTCTACTATCATATAATTATTCATCCCCTCAAAATTACTAGGACGTAGCTTCTGGAACTCCACTAATAGGTCTTTCTGCTCCCTATCAAGCACAACGGGTCTATTCTGTGGTACTGCCTCTATAGAAGTGCACCCCTGATGGACCTGAGGCTGAGCCCATGCCGGTGGCTCTGTCAATAACTCTGGCTGCTCATGTGGCTATACCGGTACTGATGGCCATGGTGATGCTGATGGCTATTGGGTCCTCATAGCCTGCTCCATTGCACGCTACATCATCTCGGTGATGGCCTCTGGCGTTAGTGTAACCACTACCGGTGCCAGTGTCACAAGAGTGTCCTCATCACTGTGCCCTGTTTTGGCTCCATCCCTACCTCTGGCCGCACCTCTCCTGGGTTTACCTCGACCTCTAAGCATTGTCTACAAATTAAAGATTTGTTTTAGTATCCAATAATTCCTTAATATTGAATCAAGATTTTTGACAATTTAAAGCAAATGAAATTATAATTCCACTTTAACTCAGAGTTTGACTCCTTTTTTTTTCCAAAACTTTGGATACTGTGACTTGTGATGACAACCAGCCATTCTTGCCTATACCCTTTCGCATTTATTATGCTATCGTGGCTCTAAATTCAAGTCTTTAAGTTTCAATTTGTTTCAGTGGTCTAAGAGTTTGTGCTTCTAAGTCAATAGCAATATATTGTTTCTGGGTACAAGGATTTGTGTATCAATACTCAAAATAATCATACTACATATATACATACAAGCACATAGCAAACAATCAAACAATGCACGCCGACATAATGGAACCCAACAATTCCATTGCGGCTTATATAATTTTGCCAAATCCTGGTCTCTAAGGATGACACAAGACCCATCGTACGCAACCGTCTCATACCAGTAGGATACAGTGCATGCAAGTTCCTCTAAAGAGTTCATTCGTTGCCCATTACAATTTTGCAAGTGTCTCGCTCCTTAAAGCTGACGCAAGACCCACCATACGCGACCATCCCATACCAGTAGAATACAGTGCGTACAAGTTCTACCCAAGAATAGATCACTTACCATACATGGTCCGTCAATCTCTGAGTCTAGGATTCCTCCATACCCCCAAATCCCTATGCGTCCCATACCACATAGAGATCAAGGATACAAGATCATCCCGATTTTGTGTCCTAACCAATCAAGTATTCGTTTCATACATTTTCAGTTTCTAGCTTATGTCTTAAAAGTTTTTATTTACTTTTATAATCCACTGTGCCTCCCTGGCAACACCCAGTCTCTAGCTAGACCTATGGTCTCAATTACTTGGCTAGTTGATTCGTCTGTTAAATCGCCAAGTTTAAACTCTATCTCATTTCTATGTGATGCCATCGCTCCCAAGTTTTGGGCGTTTCCTGAATAGAGCTCAACCTGCAAGGCCACTACCGAAGTAGAGCTCAACCTACAGGGCCACCACAGTACTTTCATCCCACTGCGACAAGTAACCCAAGTATAGTGACATCACCTAAATCTTTTCTAGACTTCTATCTGCCTAATAGATGAATGCTACTCATTTTAACCACTTTTTGAAAGTCAAATTCTAGTAAAAAATTCTCTTCTTGTGAAAATCAAATCAGGTAAAATTTTCATTTCTGTGAAAAGTTCTGTCCTAATAAAGTCAAATTTATTTTGTGTAAATCTCAACCCAGTAATTCTAGTAACTGGGCTTTGATACCAGCTTTGTGACACCTTGGCTCCCAGTATCTGTTTCTGTCTCTGTTGCGACGATCCGTCGAAGGGCCACACGCGAAGATGGCGCTCGCCCATTCGTTTGTTGGGTGGGAGATGCCGGATCATCTGGTCGTTCGCCGAGAGCCGAAGGCCACGTGGTTCGTTTCTCTTTCTCATTCGATCTCATGATTCAAACCTTTCTTTTAAGTAGATTATGAAGTCAAAACTAAAATGTACAATGACCATCAAAATACCTGTTCCTTTCAGTAGATGTGAAATTCATTAAAAGTGCATGCAGCGGAATTCAATTTGTTTATAAATCCATAGTGAATTCACATTTGTCAAGTAAAATACTTTGCAGCGGAATAACATTTCGAATTCATTTTCAAAGCATAGTGTGAAGACAAAATATGGCCCAATGGGCTTAAGTTCCAAAATATTTAATTTACATGTGAAATTGTTCAAAGATAAAAGAGAACACATGCCCAGTTCAAGTTAAACACTAAAATATTATTTACAACAAAATGATACAATGGTAAACTCAAACAAAAATTGAAAACTGTGACAACCTCCCAGTGAGGTCACCACCCAAAATGACAGCTCTTATGCTGGCCTACTCCTACGGTGTCAATGATCACCTGTAATAGAAAATATGGGGTGAGCTCAAGAGCCCAGTGGATCATCCCTATACATCACTAGCATTATAGAAAAACATGCAATCGCTTTCATTACATTAGGCGTTATACACAATTTCTTGTTTTGTTGTCATCTAAGACTGAAAGACTCCATAACCCTTAGTATCCCTTGTGTGGTCCGGGAGCAAATCTGGGGGTAACGCCAGAGGGCCAGTTACCTTCGGAACCCCAATCTAAGGATGGAAGTCCGGAGTGACTCTCTGTCCGAAGACACAATCGGCTGTCACAGTCAGCTCGGGTAAGGATGCCCACGATGACACCCTAAGGTCGGTCACCATGCTAGTACGTGGAGTTATTAATCTTAATTTAATGTTCTTTAGTCATACATGTCATTCCAAGTCATATGTGATCATCAATGTACCATTTAAAGTAAATCAAAATAGATGTGTTCAGCCAATCATAGAAATCATCTCATAGAAATCTCTATTTAGCATGTTATGGCACAAGCAACCATGCATCAAGGACATACACCAAGTCAAGCCCAAACAAAGTCAATCAAGCACGTCCTAGCATGCTTCTAAACATATCTTAAGCTAACCAAACATCATGTTATGCATTCAAAACTTGGATAAGGCTAGGAAGTAAGAAAACCACACCCACATTAGTAGTCCTCAATCTTGCGCCTTGCTCCTCGCCATACACGCCTCAGATTATCAATCTATAGGATTTTTTTAACAATGAAAATATGCGAGTCTAAGGCATACATGGCATAACAAAACCCTAAGGTTTTGTGTTCTTGGCGCATGTGTTTCAAATGCACCCAAAATCAAAACAAAACAAGGGAACACCGGTGCATGTCGCATTACCGCGACAATGCGAGAGTTGGCGACATGAGCTTAACACCTCAATACTTGGTCATTAGGTTTAAAACACACATCAACTCAACGAAAAACGGTTTACACTTGAGGAAAACGGTTTAAAAAACTAAGAAAACAAGATCTTAAGAAGGTTTGGAGATTTACCTTAACACAAAACCTTTTCCAAACATGCTTCAACTCGAATCCACCCTTGTTAATGTTGCTCTTGGGGGATTTGAGCTTGAAAATGGTAGAGAATGGTTTGAAGGAGCTCAAACCACCCTTAGAACTCAAAGGAACACTTAAGAAATGAGATGAGAAAGTTTGGTAAGAGCTTGAGAAAGAAATTAGTGATTTGCGGCGGAAAAATCCAGATTAGGGTTTCTGCACACTTTTTGTTTATATTGAAATCAAAGAATTATCGCGATCACTGTAGCATTACCATGGTCACTGTGCAACTACCGCGATCACTGTGCAATTACCGCGGTGGACAGACTGATGCACGTTGTTCATTTCTGGGTTTTTCGCATGATTACCGCGATCACTCAAACACCGACCGCGGCCACCAGAATGTACTTCCCTGTTTCGTTTTTGGGTTTCTCCTGCAATGACCGCGGTCACTATAGGACCGACCGCGGTCACCATAATGAATTTTTGGCATTTTAGTGTCTTTTCTTCGCCATTTCTTGTGCTTCTCGGATTAGTATCACTCTTACACTTATTTAGACTTATAATACATGGTTTTCGGGTATTTTGGCCATTTTTATTCTTTTATTAAGTTTGTTATTCCACTTTATCCGTTCATTAGCGACGTGGAGGTCTTATAGACTTTCAGGGTATTACACTCTACCACATTTCCCACACATAACACTTGCTGTCGTTTCTCATCCTGACTTGAATCTTCTCTTTCTTGGCCTTCTTGTTTTGACTCTTCCACTTGTATGTAACACGACCTCATTTTTAACATTTTCTGGTATACTCCATGTATGTTTTTTTTTGTTATTGGATACACTATACCATTGTACGCGGCAACCATTGATTCTTTTGTATAATATTTTGAACAATAGTTATATACATCCGTATGTTTCTCATTAATCACAACAATTGCTTGCGGACATGGTATCTCATCCATTTGAAATCGGTTGCAAGTGCATGTTTTATCCTTCATGTTGATTGTGTACCTCTATTCATTATCATCGATGGTATATATGTTATCATTGCATCCTCATACCTGAAAATATAAAAGAAAATTTTATCATTGGCAGTTCAATTTTATGCAATATACATAAAATATACAAGAAATATACCAAGAAACAAATTGTACACATAAAATATACAAGAAATATACAAAGAAACAGATTGCATCCGAGAATACTGAACAAGAAAGTAGTTGTTGTAAGAATCATACATGCATTCTTACTGCCATTATAAAGTTAACTTCAAGTATATCATGATACGGTTTGCATAGCGTTGTGAATGTTGAATGTGTGTTGTTTCTATTTCTATAACTCCATTCTTGAACCAATGCTCTCAAGTACTTAAGCAATGACCATATAGGTAGATCTCTAACAGCTTCAATTGTTGCATTTATTGATTCTGCTATGTTTGAAGTTATTATTAAGTGAAGTTATTATGGAGTATCTATTATCATTTGAATATATACAAGACCACCTTTCATATCCTACATTCTCTAAATACCCCCTTATATGCTTATCCACATTGTCGATGTAACACCCCCATTCCCAATCAAACCTCCTGACACGTTTTATGGGTCGTCGTTCGTTGAGAATTGGAATACTACTTAAAATTTTTCAGTCAAAATCTTTTTCTTTCAAATTCACGTTCTGATAAATAGTTGTCAGAGAAATATATTTCTCATAAAACAAAAGATCAAAATAATTTTCCATTTTGTTCATCGGTTTTCAATAGTTAGATAAAACAAATTTAAATCAGAAATTGTAACTCGTAAATCATAAGTCATTAATCGTAGATTATAAATCACGCAGCGAAAATTCGAAACCAGAGTAATTACATATAAAACAGTAAAATTAAATTCAAAGAAAGATTATACATGCAGTTTTTGTTCAATTAAATAAATAAAATACAACCCCTAAAGTCTCCTATCTCAGACGACCTCTCTCATGAGATGTCAAATCAAAAGTGCGAGTCTTTTGACGTAGGTTATAGTACTCTACATCTATGTGTACCTGAAAAATAAAATGAAAGTGGGCTCGAAAACCCAATGGATCATTTCTACACATCACACGCATTATACGGACCAAAACCCAATCCATTACAAACACTTTCAAACGTTAGGCGTTTCAAACATTCATTTAGTTTTAGTCGAAGTCTGAGACCGGAAGAGGGTTGAGATGCCTCTCGGTATTCCTCGTGATCTCATCTAATCATAGAAAGTTTCAAGTATCATCTAAAATTAGTCATGTCACAAATCGTGATATCACAGCATAAGAGAGTGTACTTACTGCAACTCGTACCATCTCCCAAAGACTTCGAGCTGTCGCAGGCAGCTCAAGGTTGGGAATACCTACGATCTGCCTTGTAGCTCAGCAATCTCAAGCAGTGATCCCTACGAGATACTACCTCGATCCACTTCAGGCTCGTCGATTGCACCGGTACGTGGATTCTTAATAATCCTTTGTCTTATTTTAGCTTTACAATCAAATTCAAACACATCAAGCATCACACAATAATAGAAAATAAATCAAATAATGCATGCTATTGAAAATGACATTTTACATGAATAAATGATGAAATCTAAGTGCATATTTTTCTATTTATGCATGCAATAATTAAATACAATAATTGAATAATCATTCCTCACATATCATTCAAGCATACCAAACAATTTTAATCAATTTCTTAATAAAATTCCAATAACCTAGAACTATTCAAACAAATGCTTTTAATTTAAAATTCATATAATATGTAAGAGCAAGAAAATCACGCCCACCTGATTCTGCAGATCTTTAGAGCTACCTTGTTTTCATTCGAGATATTCAATGTTTCAAACTTGTAAAATCTCAAATTTAACAATCAATAAAAAATTTTAAGTTCCTAGTTAATATTCAATCTCCTTTGGAACTATTCTTAAGCTTAGATAATTTCTAAATGATTAAAAAGTCTAAATATTAATTTCATTTAATTTAGGGCTATTTTTATTTATTTTTCAAGTCTTCGGTATTTTTCCAATTTTAGTTTAAAATGCTTCTAAGCTTATTTTTATAAAAATGATGCTTTTACTAATTTAAACTTTTAGTCTAAAAATTAAAACTCTCATAATTAATTTTCAAGTTTCTATGATTTATTCATTTCTAACTAAATTTCATTTAGATTAAAACTAATAATTTAAAACACTATTACTTAAATTTGAGTTCTAAAATAATTTACTCATATATAGTTAATCTCATTCCACTTAAATAAGATTTTTATATCTAATTTGAATGAGCTCTAAAATATTATTTTATCACCTACAAATCCTTAAGTTACTCTTTTTTTAAAAAATTATTCATCTTCAAAATATTAAATCAAAATTATAGATTTAAATTCTAAGTTTAAAATAAAATTATTTCATCTTAAGATTCTTTCTTAATAATTTGATAATCTTTCTAATCTCCGAATTTTTACAATTTAATTAATTCTAATCATATCGTAAATAAATTAATTACGAACAAAATAAGACTTCTAAATATTATAAGTTTAGTTTCATGGCCTATATTTTATTCTTTTCTTATAAAAGTTTTAAGGCTTTCAGGAGTTTATTCTTCAAATTGTTAATCGACTAAAATAATTAAATTTTTAAATCTCTAATATTATTCCTCATCTGTTGTATAAGAATTATTCCTAATTAAATTAGGATTCTATCAGTAAAGTTCTTTAATTTGGGTTTTTTTAATTATTAAAACTATTATTTATTTCATTATATTTTTTGTTGCTTTATTTTAAATTCTCATTTTCCTACGAAATAATATTTTATTTCATGCTTAATCACAACGTGTACGCGCTCGTAAAATTCTGGGGTGTTATGGTCGAGCTCATTCATGTTATCATTAAATTCTTCTATAGTATAAGCTTTTGCTTCCCCCACAAAGAAGTCTCTAATTCTTTTTGGATTTCTTTTAAATCTACCTTTCAGGTTGCTTAGCAAGTGAAAAATACATGTACAATGACTAACCCCAGAATATATCAACAAAACTGTTGTTTGTATACTCTCATGCCTATCGAATACAATGCACAATCCTCTTTTATATCCATATGTATCCTTGAATCTCATAAAAAACCATGTCCAAGAGTTGTCATTCTCTAAATTTACAACTACAAATGCCAATGGAAATATTTTACCTGATGCGTCTTATGTAGAAGCGATAATTAGTGGTCCCTCATACGTTGATTTCAAAAAGGTTCCATCCACAACAACAATTGGTCTGCAATGTTTCCAACCCTAAATAGAAGCATATAAAACAACAAAAACATATTGGAATGAAGTGTCATCATTAACCTTCAATTCAACTTTTGATCCTAGGTTTGTTTCCTTCAACATGTAGAGGTAGCTTGGTAGTCTGGAATATGAATCGCAAGGTTTGCCTTTCAACTTTTCCAAAGCCTTTTCCTTTGATTGCCATGCTTTAATGTAATTTAATTTTACACCAAACTCGTTGCTCATGTCCTATATTATATCCTGAGGTGTGTATACAATTTTTACATTCAAGTACTTTGTCTTTATCAAATCTGCCACAATCTCTGAACTTGTTTGCCTTTGATTACATGATCTTACATTTATTGGGCATGTATATATACTAAAAAACTTTCTTATCTTGAATGTGCGTGTTTTCCTTTGTTTGGATGCCTTCATTTTCCAACTACATGTTTTCACAATATACATTTGTTTACAAGAACAAATCACTTTGAACTGAACGTGATTATTGATTGCGTAAATTTCCAACGCCATTTTCAGTGTCCTTTATCTTTGAACACCTGTCCTTGGACAAAATTATTATGTTTACAGTCAGATATAGTATCCTCATCTACATCATCACGTTCCACAGTTTCATTTGTTGAGCCATTTGTTAAAATATCCATTGTGTTCTTACCCAAATACATTGCATATTGCAAGGTATCATTGAAATTATCAATCACATATACCAATGGGGTACAATCTGAATTTTCTGCAGCTTCATTTCATTTGATGTATAAAGAGTGAGTACTTCTGAACTTGTTTGTATACTATTAAACATAGAGGATATTTCATAAAATCAGTTTCAATTTTCTTCAATTCTAAATAGAATATCAATGACATATCATCATTAATGTCCATACGAGGGTAGTCTTTTCGAACTTGATATCTTATATCTAGTGATCTCCTTTATAAATCTACTTTCAGTTTATCAGCCAAAATTCCTTTCAACATCATGAAAGTTGTGTTGAGTGATAGTAGCATGTCATCCACCTTAAAATTTTCATATTTGTTTGAATTGACCCATTCCCCACTATCATGAACCAAAATTGGTATCTTATCCATTATCACATGTCAAAGAGAAATAAAAATGACATACAAAAAATATACAAGATGTATACAGTAACTACATCCAACTCACAAATATTGAATAATGATAAGGAAACTGTCTGTATACACGAAATATACCTAATTATAATCTAAATATTTATACAGAAAGCTAATTTTCTGTAGAGATTAATTGCATAATAATCAAAAAATCAAAATGTACACACAAATATACAGAAAATATACAAATCATATAGAGAAAGTTTTAAGAAACTAATTTTCTTCATATACATTGAATAATGTTATATAAAACAAATTGTATACACATAATATACAATAAATATATTATAAATATACATCTGTATACCACAAATATACATTTGTATGCAACAAATATATAGAAAATATACAAAAAAAACTAATTTTTCGCAGAGTTGAATTGCACAATAATCAAGACATAGATTGTATACACATAATATACAAAAAAATATACCACAAATATACATTTATATACAACAAATATACAGAAGATATATTTCTACAGAAAGGAATTGCTTAATGTTAAGGAAACATACTATATACACATAATATACAAGAAATATTCAACAAATATACTACCTGTATACAACAAATATATCGAAAACATATCTCCTGCATAAGTGAATTGCAGGATGATCAGTAAACATACTTTAACAAATAATATATAAGAAATATACGACAAATATTCAATCTCTATACTACAAATATACCAAATCATACAGAGAAACAATTTCATAGTGGGATGAGTTGCACAATTATCAGAAAATAGGTTGTATACACGTAATATACAAAAAATACACATAATATAAAAATTGTATACAACAAACATACAAAAAATAGACAAATCCAACATGTTTAGAGGAATGAGTTGATTTTTAATTAGGAAAATAGATTGTTTATTCATATACAATATATACATTCTTCATAGTATTCAATAATTCCATTATATATGATATATACATTATTCATAGTTAGATCCACATCGTAGTAGCTAAAAAAAAAAATCCAATCACAATGTAACCTGTGTACATTTACACGTTGAAATCTTGATTCATAATCTTTAATTTATTATCTTTTAGAGCTTTCATTAAACACTATTCAGTCACAGTATAAGACGAATGCAAAATTGGAGGTGAACACATTGTTAAACGTCCAGAAATCAGGAAAAAGAATCAATATATACTGTAAACATCGTTGAACACACAATATCCTATGATTATGGATGTCTTCGATACGTATCAATTCATTAAACATAATACACCGTATGCACCAATTTATCCCTAATTTCTGTTAAAAAAATAATCAGATCTGCAATGTTCTAAAAATCGTATAGAACATATCTGCTATTACTATCTGATTACAGATTTCTTCATGTTCTTCTACGTTAGGCTATCTTTTATGGTTTCAAATCGTTTCCACAGATTGATGCACGATAAACTAATTTGATTGATTTCTATATTTCTTCCCTGATTTCACCTGATTTCTCCGTTCAAAATGGTAACTACTATATTTAACGACAATTTTTTTGTTTTTAAATGCGTAAACATTTCTATTATTTATGTAATTAAAAGTTGAATACTTGTATACCATTGTAATACTCGATATTTTCATAATATATTACACAATAATGTATAGATAACACAAATGTATCGAAAATTACAAAAAATGTTAGAAAGAAACTTATTAACACAAATATATTCCATTATGTTTATAAAGTTTTAGTAATAACATAAATCTTAAACTATTATCAAATATATATACTGAAATATTTTGAGGATCAATTGTCTTCGTTTGTTCTCTTCTAAAACCAATCAAAAGAAAAAGAAAATGGCAGATTCAAATTTGGAGTTGCAGGAAGCAGGTTGGGAAGATTTGACGAAGGAAGCTCTCTTCCTTTGTCAAATATAGTAGATCTTCCTCATTGGCGCCAAATACAGTACATCGTCCCCATTGGCACCAAATTTGATGAAGGAAGCTCTCTTGTTACACAAAGCTCGGTGCCATATCTAGTAGATCATGATCTCTATATCTCCTCTGTCATCCCCATCGATGCTCTCTACTCTCTCAATCTCTAGTCCATTTATGCTATCCACTCTCTTAGTCTCTAGTCCATTGGCGTTTTGTTTAAGAAAGAGAATTTCAAGAAGAAGACGATGATCTCACTCCCTAGTCCCAAAGACGAAGAGGCTCTTGTAAACCCTACTATTTGCTGCTTGCAATCTCCATCGTCGCTACTGCTCGCACCATCGTTATCGAAGGAATGCATTTGGTGGCCTTGTCGAACACCGAGTATCGCATAGCTTCATAAATTTCGTTAGGGTACTTCACCAGAATCGCTTCTTCAAGCTTCTTCTTGATCTAATCGATCAACTTCGTCCACTAACTTTGAAGATTGAAGGGCACAAAGTAGCCATCATTGATATTGAAGAAAAAGAGGAAGACGTCATCATCAATATTGAAGTAGAGGATGAAGAAGAAAAGAAGTAGAGGAGTAGTGACCAATTAGTTTCTTGTTTTGGTACAGAGACAGAGATGAGAAGAAGAGGAAATCATAGGAGAAATCACAGGAGTAAAGATTCGTCTTCTTCGCTCTCTAATAGCGAAAATAGGGTTATGTGGTTTTCTCTCTTCCTGTGTGAAATTGCTATCGTTCGCATGGAAGATGGAGTGGTTTCTTCAATCTGCAGTGGACAAACACAAGGAAAAGAGTGATCAGGAACACGTCATCTCTTGGATTTTGATACAACCAATAGTGGAGTGGACTGTAGACCACTCCCATTAAAAAACTCACAAAAAAGCTTTTTATGGCAACAATCGTATATTGATTTTGTAGCATTCTATACCAATGTTCTACCTACATCGATTGTATACTTATAAGTTAAATGTTATACTAATGTTATACTAACTGTATACCAATTTGAGGTATACTAATAGCTATTATTCAATTTTTTTATGGTATTGCATACCAATATTATATCAACTGTATACCAATGTTAGACCATTATTTATAAGTTAAATGTTAAACCAATATTATGTCGATTGTATATATACCAACTTTTGGTATACTAATAGTTATTAATCAATAGTTTTTACAATATTGTATACTAATGTGTACTAACTACATATCAATATTATATCATTGTTTATAAGCTAAATGTTATATCGATGATATACCAACTGTATACTAATGTTATACGAGTATTTGTTAATCAATAGTTTATAGTATTTTTGATATTAAGTTTTTGATATATGTATAAAAATGAAAACACCAATATTTATGTTATTATTTCTATTTTCTTGCATAGAAATATGTTTTTCCCTTTTAAATTAGAGATAAGGGCTTTGGTCCTTGGGTATTTGATTCAAACATGTCGGGACCCCTTCCCTAGGCTAAAGGGCGGCCCGACCGGCACAGTGACTCAACGAACTCACTCATCGAGTCGAGTTCGTCCAATCATTGTTAAGCCCTTACATTCCAATTTCTATGACAAATGACACTAGAGTAATTTAAACATTCATACTGTAAGGTGCGAAAACAACAAAATATTACATATTATCATGCCTCAAAAGCACAGTTGACCATTAAACCATTGCAAACATACAAAATGTGATCAACCTCAGATAGAAACAAAAAAAATAGAGGACCACCCCAAGACTAGGCTATCGCCATGCCTTTCCGTCTATCGGTCGTTGAGAAACCTGAAATGTTAGTAAAGTAGTGAGCCTAAAAGTCAACCTGGCTCAGTGAGTAGTAAAACTAGTGTGTCAAAATAACTCGCATTCCAAAAATAGTGCACGTATGCATGAATAGTAACGGTGAAACAATTTCTCAAGAATCATGGTATGTTATAAAAGCAGTTATAAACAGTGCAACAGTTTGAAGATGAATAGTTTAAATACATGCAGCTTAAATCTATATCAAGACTAGGATTCAAATCATCAAATACAGCCCTATGGTCATCGCTCAAACGTACCGACTGCTCAAGCAGGTCAAGGGTTAGGCGCATTCATCAAACAACCTAACCCTATGCTCGGTCCTCAAGTGTCCTACTCGAGCAGGTCTGAGGCTAGGCGCACTGATCATATGTCTTAACCCCAACGCTCAGACCTCGAACCTAAACCAATCACATCGTGTACCCTGACCCTACGCTCGGGCCTCGAGCCTATGGTTTCTCTATCGGTGTACAACTACATATATTTCAAATCAGTTATTGTAGCTCAACACGAGAAACCATTCAATCGATGACAATTTCAATCATTTTCCATGCAAGGAATACAGTTAAGATAATAATTGAATTAAACTACTCACGTTGGGTCCTACGCACCGATGTCCCCTCGACATTTGGCCTAGTCTCCTGATTTACGCTCAAATCTGCGTTATGTTAGACCCAATTTCAGTTCCTCATAAAAAATATTGCTTAATTTCACTCCTACTATTCCTAATCGGTCTTGGACAATTCGAATTCGAATCGGTCAAACCTCGTCAACTGGTCAAACTTGGTCAAACTTAGTCAACCTAGTAAAAAATAGTCAAAATTGGTCAATTTGGTGAAAATCAAGTCAATTGGGTCAAAATTCTCAAATTTCAACACTTAGTCAATTTTAAGCCCTTTATAGTTCAATTTACGCAGCAAATTTGTCAACTTTCCTGCGATCAATCCAACAGTTGGATTTTTGTGAAACTTTTGCAGATTTGATTCAGACCCTTCAAATATTCACCAAAATTTTATGTTTCTATTTTTGGACTTCATTTGACACGTTTCCCAACTAAAATAACAAGAACCTCCAATTCTGGATTTTCCTTTCTATCTATAAAGTGGAGTTTCTGAATTTCCTGTGATCAATCCGACTGTTGGATTTTGTGTGAAAATTTTCAGATTTGTTCTACATCATTTAACTTGTAACACCTCAACCCCCGTATCTCTCAAGTAATGTACATTGCCACCGTTCTCTTGACAGTGGACTTAACAAAACGGCGGGTCGGGCCGGTGCTACATTACAAGCGACACACACTTGTTCTTTTCTTTTCAATATCTCATGC
>JAJIYU010004099.1:0-25051 GCA_030144865.1 Tinospora cordifolia | reverse complement strand
CGATGTTATTACCCTATGGGAATTGATTTGAACGAGTTTAAGGCTTCAGAATCTTACCTTAGTCACTTAAGATTGCTCTAGATCTTATCTGGATCGTTTTGACTATCTTCGGAAAAAAAATCGGATCTTTAGTTACTAAAATCGGATGCTTTGATCTACGATTTTTCTTTCTATTTTTCGTTCTCTGTTCTGCGATTAAAAATGGGATGAACAGTAACCAAATGAACAGTAACCGCATATGAACAGTACTCATGGTTACTATTCATAGAGAAAATTTTTGCCTCGTTCCCCTTTTTTTCCGAAATCAGTTCAAAAAGGCCCCATAAGTAACCTTTTTGTTTTTCGATTTTTTTTCCAACTTAAAGCAACGTGATTTATTTTATTTTTTTAATAAATATTATAATAAACATTTAAATCATGATTCCAGACATTTTTATATTTATTTAATATTTTTAAAAATTCATTTATTTCTTCTTCGCAAACCTCGTATACATATATATATTACTTAAACATTATTTATACATACATGTACACATACATGTACGTATACAATACATAATGGTACATTCATACGTCATGTCAACGTGTCATAAAAATTCGGGTCATTACAATACTTCCTCTAAAAGATGTTGCCAAAAGGGTTCTTATTCCACTCCCTAACTATCGAGCTAAAGTTAGCAACATTAAATACCAAATTCTCCTCATCAAATAACCAGATGGAAGAGAAGAATTCTTTGAAGTCTCCATGCCTAAGCCAGGTTGCCTCAAAGTGAAACGAAACTCTAGCTACACTCCTTCTATGCTTGGGACGATTACAGATGACCAAAAGGTAGTGATCTGAGTGCGTCCTAGCAACATGCTGAACATGGGTGTCAGGGAACTATAGGAACCAATCTTCTGTACAAAGAGCATGGTTAAGGCGCTCCCAAATATTCTTAGGACTCGATCTACGATTGGACCAGGTGAAGTGGGGCCCACTGAAGCCCAATTCAAGGAGGCCGCAATCTCTAATCATCTCACTAAAGCAGGAAGCTTTTTTGTTTGAGAAGGTTCCCCCACCTTCTCCGAGGTAGCTACTATATCATTGAAATCCCTAATAAGAAGCCAAAGAAGTTGGATTGATATTTTTTTTCTTCTCTTTCAGTGATTCCCCCTCCCTTTTTATTTCTTTTGTTTTGTTTTGTTTTGTTTTTTTCTTTCTCCTTCTCTTCTCTTTCCTTTTGCACTCCCCATCTTCTATGTTTTTCTTCTTTTTTTTTAAATTTCTTTTCTTCTCTTGTCTCTTTTTCTTCTATTCTTCTTCCTTTTTGTAATCCATTCTTCTATTTACGCTCTTCTCCTTTCCTTTCTCTATTTCCTCTTTGTAAATACCATGAGAAATTTAAAAAAAATTTCAAAGTAAATATTAACTTACATCAATATTAAAATCATTTTTACAAATAAAAATAAATAAATAAATATTATAAAATCTAGGATTGAAAAGTTTTGGACAACATACACCCGAAATTTAAGCTCAACAACCTTGAAAATAAAAATATTAAATATTTTAAGGCTAAGAGCTTCATACCAGCTCAATTGGTTGGAAAAATATGGCAGTCTTTAGTTTGAGCACTGATAGACTAATTTTTAACAATATATATATATATATATATAATGGTGATATAGTTGTTTCGACATACTACTTTTCCTAAAACTAGTAACGTGATATAATTGTTTTGGCATGTGGAAATTAGGTTTTTGTGCTACCAATCCAGATGAATGTGACTAATTTTTATCCTCACCGTGTCATGGTTGTCAACACTTATTAGTGGCCATTTATGCATGGAACGCCATGCAGGTTTGTTGGTTTCTTTCGGTGCAAAACCAAAGCCTTTGTCATGATTTCCAACATGAAATTATGACATGTCTTGGCTGGTTTGAGCATGAGTATCGGCAGTTCCTTGACTACATTTTTAGTCACCAAAGTGTGACAAAACTAGACCCTCCATTGAATATTGGCTGGTTACATGGCTTATAAAATCGACATTTTGGTTTGTGTTTGTTTTATGTCACTTATAAATAAAGGATGCAATAATTGGTTTAGGGTTGATCAATACAATAGTAAACGTGGTTGTCATGAACACAATTCTATCTTCACTTGGCAATTTTGAATGCATTCATATTAGCGATTGATTTTTGTCTCCCATAAATGTAATGATACATGCATGCTCTCTCATATAACATACTAAGATGATTAGGCATGATCGGTTTTCTGTGTATGTTTGTTTGGCCAAATGATTTTAACTCGAAGTTGCATGAATACATGATCACTCAAGACTAATTTTTAATATACAAAGGTGTGTATGTGGTTGAACGCAATCAGCCTTGTGTGTGCAACATAATCTATACACACCATGTGTCCCATGCGTGCATACTTGATTTCTCATGCTTCATACCTAATCGTGATCCATCTATATGTAATCTTAATCAAGTGAACGCACGATTTAATGAAACATGATCGCTGGTTTGGGTGTGTGGATGAGATGGAAGAAAGGGCTAAAGATTTATATCTTCATGAACACTCCTCTCCATGTTTCGCCCCACCATGTGTAGACTTCCTCCTTGTTCCCTTGTAGTGCAAAATTATTAATGGTTGACTGGTTGGGTTTAAGTGTCTTCCAAGGCACACTAGAAGGGGAAAGTGAGGCGAAAAGAAAGAGGAAGAAGGAAGACTTGGTGTGGTTGTGCACAAGTATGCCAATTTCCTTGCGGCTTGGGAGCACTAAAGGATGGCTAGTTGGTGTGCTTGATGAGAAAAAGAGAGTTAAGTACTCACTTGGATGGCCAGGTGGCTTATCCGCATGAATTGATTCCTATGGGGGACAGAGATCTTGAATTAACATCATTCTTTCATGATAAAAAAAAATATTGTGTTATGATTCAAGAACCATTATTTATTGTTGCAGTGGTGGAATGTTGGAGAATGTACATGGAGTTTTCTTTATTTGTTATGAGAGATTTCATTGTGTTTTTTTATATTTTTGTAGTTGTTTTCTTGGATCTAATTTAGTATTTTGTTCAAATGATGGATCTTGCATTGTTAACTTTATCTTGACATGGTTATGCATTTACTATTTCTTCTACAGCTAGTCAAGATATGCCTATAGCCATCGATACAGATAAGCCAAACATCCAACATTATGAATTGCCCACTTCTTTCTTCAAGCTGATTCTTGGAAAGAGTATGAAGTACAGGTAAGCACTCTTGTGCATTGTTCTTCACCTCAAGGGTATGTTATTTTATGTCCAATAAGGAAGACAGAGAAATAGTAGTTTAGTACCATAAAACCTTCTCTAAGTTGTTCTCATTGAAGTAAATTATGAAAATTAATATGTAAAATGACTTCACTTTGATATGTAGATATACAACTAATTTTCTTCAATTCTTTGTTATGAATGATATTGAACATTACATGCAAGTGGCTAGAAAGATTAAACTTTGATGTTATATATATGTAGTTGTTGCTACTTTCGTGAAAACTCAAGCACATTGGAGGATGCAAAGAATGTAATGCTTGAGCTTTACTGTGAGAGAGCACAAGTGAAAGATGGTCATAGCATCCTTGACCTTGGATGTGGCTGGGGATCCCTCTCTTTATACCTTGCACAAAAATATCGTAACTGCAAGATTACTGGGATTGTCAATTCAAAAACGCAAAAGGCTTACATAAAAGAAAAGTGCAGGCATATTTCAATATTCTAGTTTACACAATTTAGAACCCTTGTTTTGTTTTTTCATTTCTTATTAAAGGATATCCATTAATATTCTTGTATAGGGAGATGCAACTGCAGAATGTGAAGACAATTCAAGCAGATATTAGCACATTTGAGATGGAAGGTTCCTTTGATTGAGTTTTCTCAATAGAAATGTTTGAGGTGCCTAACCCTTGATTTATTTATTGCTATGATGGTATTAATTTTTTGTTGATTAGTTATTGAACGTTTTGAATTCAGTACATGAAGAACTACAAGAAGCTTCTTAAGAAAATATCCAATTGGATGGCAGAGGATGGCTTGTTATTTGTTCATTACGTGTGTCACAAAATGTTTGTGTACCATTTTGAGGTAAGACTTAGTTTCTCTTTTAGAAGATTACATTGAAGACTTGCTTTTTTTTATAGCACCTATGTACCTATATTGTAAACAATTGTTATATGTACAAAAGTATTCACCTTTTCTCTTTTTTTCTGCACCAAAGTAACAAATCTAATGCTATGATCACACTAATGAGCTACTTGAAAAATGTTTCGTATTTTTGTTTTTGATGATTGGAAATTGACACAGCGGAATGACAATGGTTAACTAAACAAATGTTTCTTTTCCTAACTACATGCCATCCTTTCCATTTTCATACGTGAGAAATATTAGATATTGGGTTGCTTAGTCCACTCAATGCCTAATTTTTACTTGTAAACAATTTTTCGTGTATTAGTTTCTTAATTTAAGTTGAAACATTCTTAATTAAAGTTGAAAACTATTTGGGTATTAAAATCTTACTACCACTCGCAATATCATATTAAGCCTTGTTTGGTTGTGTGATAGGTGAGTGATAGCGTTAGATGTAGAAATTTTGAGTAGTGGTAAAAACACTTTTATATAAGTTGTAACCTATTTTATTCTCTCATTGGTAAGATTGGTTCTCATGTCTAATGGAGTAGGTGATTCATTTAGTTGCATAAATCTGACTCTTGATTGAGTATATTTAACTTATATTTGGATTGCTCGGTTATTTGAGGTTTTGTGTTTGTTGGTTTGACATCTGCTTCTGTTGTGCACAATAATTATTGCATAGCTATCTAATCTTTCTTATTTGTAGGACTCAAATGAAGATGACTGGATAATCAATAATTTTGTTACTGGAGCAATGGCACCTTCTACAAACTTCCTTTTGTATTTCCAAGTATCTCTTCAATACTTATTTCTACTTTGTATGTTCTACTTGTTTTCAAATTCACCATTTCAATCATAATTCAACTTAATATATAATTCTCGTAAAATATAGAGTTAGGTAGAACAATGGGAACATGTTTCTTTGTGATCGCAAAAAACAAAGTTTATTTACAATAGCTTTGTGATTTTATTGCAGGAAGATGTTTCTGTTCTCAACCATTGGCTTGTAAATGGGAAACATGTTGCACGCACAAGGTATTAAATTTTTGTACACCACTATAAATGAATATCTAGTTTTTTTTCATGCAAGATGATTTTAGTTTCATTCCTTGTCAATACTTCTTTCGTTGGTGTGTATAGTGAACAATGGTTGAAGAGAATGGACCAGAACTTAGCT
Source organism: Tinospora cordifolia (assembly GCA_030144865.1). Lineage (NCBI taxonomy): Eukaryota > Viridiplantae > Streptophyta > Magnoliopsida > Ranunculales > Menispermaceae > Tinospora > Tinospora cordifolia. Next base: position 19,725 of record JAJIYU010004099.1, on the reverse strand, counting down.
TTGATGAAACCAATAACAGAGTTTATTTACGGGAAGAATGAAGCTATGAAGTGGATAGTTTATTGGCGAACATTCTTTATCTACCTCACAGAGCTCTTTGGTTATAACGATGGTGATGAATGGATGGTTACACACTACTTATTTAAGAAGAGGTAGAGAGTGAAGATAAAAGATTGAAAATAAATAATGGAGATGGAAAAAAAATCCCTTGAGGATCTTTTGACTTGTTCTAAGACTATAATCGTGAGAGTATATCTTATTTCATTAGCTTTTACAATGGTTAGAAAAAAACAAGCTTTATTGGTTTTTTGAGTTGCTCACAGAGTTTAAATCCATCTTCTATTTCTTTTTCTTTGATCTATACTAAGCCTTTTGCATTGGAGAGCTAGTTTAAAGTTTAGTATGCAACTGGAATAATACTGAGGTGCAAATTTAACTATGGCATACATTGAACTCATCATCTAAACCTTCATTAGGGAACACTTAGACCAGTGACCCCTCGGGCTAACTAGAGACCTTTTTGTTGCTCTTTGGTTTGAAACCATCTCAACAACCTAGACTTCTTACCAAAAATCTATAAATAAGATGAAAAAACTAATTAGCTTGGATAGACGTAAAAAAGAACAAGGGTCAATAATAAGAGAATCTTTAGGTGAATTACATACGAGTACAAAAGATCTCTACTCTATGAAGCTAAGCTAGGATGATCACAACAACACACCTCCTGGAGTCAAACGAAGTCTAGTAGACATCATCAATCCTGTTTAAATCAAAAGACTCCTTCCTTATGAGCCTCCTTGATGGACAATCACAAGTATTTTGTAATAATACAAGAAGAAAAAGATCATTCAAAGCTACTCAGACTAATAAAGAACAAAAGAGAACTACTTACTTTATACTTGGTTACCTAAACGATGATGGTACTCCCTTCATCCTCGACCCAGTCCTGAAACTCATAATGTTATTTGTTGGAAGTTGGGTTGTTTGTGATCAATGAAGCCTTATTTTTCAGGTATGACTAGCTTTTAACATTGAAAGAAGAAATTTCTCATATATTTCTTAAGAAAGATATATAGGTATTTATACATGAGTTGCGAGTCTATAAAAGGAAATTATGTGTGCAATTAGAAAATGTTGAATATGTATCATATGAAAACAAAAATATAGGCATATAAAAGATATGATATGGGATATAAATTTAATATTGCTATAATATTGAATATATGTATCAAATATATGTAAGACATTATATCTAACATACCCTCAAACTCAAGGTGGAAAAAAGAAACCATATTAAGTCTGTTAACTAAATCATGATGACGTCTAGATGGATGAGCCTTGGTGAAGATAGCAACAAGTTGATTGATCAAAGCAACATGATTCAGGCGAAGAATTTCCTGTTTGATATGCTGACAAATAAAGTGACAAGCAATCTTAATACATTTTGTACGCTCATGAATGGCATCATTACAAACAAATTATATCTCACTTATGTTATTGCAGTAAAAAGTAGAATTTGTAAGAAGAGGAACTCCTATGTTCTGTAGCAGCCAATGTGACGGGATCGTTTTGTTTCTTTTTGTTAGAATATTGCTTTCATACGACAAGAGTCATTAGTTCAAATTCAATAGTAAAAATGAATCAAATACAGTGTTAACAATTTGTTCTAATTATCCAATTAATCATTTGTAGTCATGGTTTGTTTGCGAAGACAGTGTTGGCTAAAGCATGAGAGACGTGCATGTTTTTGAGACAATGAACCTTTCCATTCAAAAGCTCCTTGCTTCACAGTCATGCGTGTAATTAGATAGATATGTCCACCATATATGTGATAGTATTATATATGTGTGTAACCGTTAAATAAATCTTGTATATGTTTATTAATATAATAGTATATATTTTTATAATTAAAAAAGAAAGTGAGATATATCTAGAAAGAGAGAGACGGTGATGAGGTTTTGATATTATGCATTTCTTATTATAGCAAGCAAGAGGAGGAAAAGAGTTAGATGTACCAACTGATTGAAGACTTTAGGCTAGGAGTGCCCTTAAATAACAAACGAGCATATCTATATAATATGACTTGTCAACTAGATCTCTACAGCAGATTAGGGAAGAACAAAAGCAAGACAAGTGGCTCACAAGGTTGATAGAAGGAATTCAACGAGGTAAGCATATTGACTTTAGAATGGAGGCCAAAGGTACCCTAAGGCTCGAAGATAGAATTTGTGTACTGCAGAATGGACAGAGTAGACAAACTATTCTAAATGAAGCTCATCAAACCAAGTACATGATACATTCAAGAAAAGATAAGATGTATCAAAACCTATGGAAGAACTATTAGTGGAGGGAAATGAAGAGAGACATAGCTAAGTATGTCTTTAAGTGCCTCACCTATCAGCAAGTAAAGGCAGAACATTAAAAGCCCTCTAGAATGTTGCAACTGCTAAAATGGAAGTAGGATAACATTGCCATAGATTTTGTTAGTTAGTTACCCTATAATAGAAAGGGGATTATATTGTTTGGGTGATTGTGGATCGTCTCTCTAAGATGACACACTTCTTGGCCATTAGATTTACATACCTAGTCAGTAAACTGGGTAAACTCTATGTGAGAGATATAGTACGCCTTTATGGGGTACCTAAACAATAGTGTCAGATCGAGACTCTCGTTTCACCTCACAATTCTAGAGAGTCTACAGAAAGAACTAGGCACCAAACTCACCATGAGTACGAATTTACACCCTAAGACGGATGGGCAGTCTGAGAGGATCATTCAGACGCTAGAAGACATGCTGAGGTTTTTGTCCTTGACTTCAAAGGTAACTAGAGTAAGTATCTACACCTAGCGGAGTTTGCCTATAACAATAGTTATTAAGCAAGTATAAAGATGGCTCTGTACGAAGCTCTTTATGTGTAAAAACTTGGCCCACTACGTACCGACATTGTCATCACCCTAGCCACCACTGATTATGTGTAGGATTTTATTTTTGGCAAAACTTGAACCTTAGTCTCCCAAAAACATTGGACACTAGTAAGGCTCACAATTGCTCATTTAGCCGAGGCATCACTCTAATGTTGGACCGATATGGGATATTACAATCCAAACCCCTTAGAGTAGTCATGTCGTTAGGACTCACATCTCTATCATACCTAGAGCAACTCTGATACCATTTGTAACAACCTAGGCCCACTAAGTTTCGATATTGTCTCCACCTTAGCCACCACTAATTAGGTGTAGGGTTTTATTCTTGGCAAGACTTGAACCTTAGTCTCCCAAAAGTGCTTGACACTAGTAAGACTCGTAATTGTTCATTTAGCCCAGGCATCGCTCCAACATGAGACCAATGTGGGATATTGCACTATAGGAGGCCCTGTAGATCACTAATTTGTTGGGATGAACATAAGGACTATGTACTTACTAGGCCAGATCTAGTGGAAGAGATGAACAATTAAGTAAGACAGATTCAGAAAAGATTAGCCACAACACAAAGTAAACATAAGACTTATGCTAATAGAAGAAGGAGACCACTAAAATTCCAATAAGGCGATAAGGTGTTTTTGAGAATCAGTCTTCAAAAGAGAATGAACCAATTTGGAATTAAGGAAAATTTAGCACCAAGATTCATTGGACACTTTGAGATACTCAGGAGGATAGAAGAATGAGCGTACGAATTAGACCTACCAAATCCAATGTTCTTAGTGCACAACGTGTTCCATGTGTCGATGCTAACGAAGTACGAACCGGATCCCTCTCACATAATCCAATGGGAAGAGGTGGACATCCAATACGATGCCACATTCGAAGAACTAGTGGTTAAGATTCTCGAACACAAGGTGCAGAGCCTGAGAACGAAAGATGTCCTCTTAGTTAAAGTTCTCTAGAAACATCATGGAGTAAAAGAGGCCACTTGGGAGTTGGAAAGTGAAATACACACTAAATACCAAAACCTCTTAACTAAACGATTCTCGAGTAGCTTAGTACAAATTTCGATGACCAATTTCTTTTAAAGGGGGTAGGTTGTAACACTCAGAATTTTTGAGAAATCTTTGGGTATAAATTATGTTTAAGATAAAGTAGAAAAATAAAATTTACTGATAAATTTTGATGCAACTTTAAGGTATCCAAAAATGAATATATATGTATAGATGTGATATATACGTACATACATACATACATACATATATATATTTCGCAATTCATGAATTCAGCAAATTTGGTGAATTCATGTGCCAAAATGGAAGGAAAAAAAGCCCTAAAATCCATGCTTACAAACCTTGTGCTTAAGGAGGTGCAAAAAATGAGAAAAATGGCAAGTTTCCAACTTTGAAAATTCCAAAAATTGTGAATCCTGCCGTTGGAGACTCTATATAAACCCTCTTTCCCTCTCATTCTTCTTCATCCTGACAAGAACTAACAAACCCTTTTCTACTCTCTCTGCCACTCTCTCGAGCTATTCTAAATAGCCAATGGACTGGTAGTGATGGAATGTTGTACAAATCTAGTGCAAGCAAAGGGAAAGATCTAAGAGGTGCTTAGAAAATTTTAGGAGTCACTTTTGAGGTGAAGGTGATTTTTAAGTTTTAATTTATTATTTTGATTTAAACAAAGCTCTCATGGGTGTTATGCTTTAAATTTATATGATTATACATGTCATGTAGAAAATGCATGATTAGGATTGCTTAAATATAATTCATGATTTATGGTATTATGTTACATGTTGTAATGTTGCTATGTTTTCATTACTTATTAATGTTTATATTTAATTGTTATGCTTTACATTAAATTAAAAGATTAATAAAGATTATAACCACGTGCCAACATGATGACAAATTTTCATTATGAGTATTCAAATTCGAAGTTATGAGACAATTAAAGGCTTGAATTTGACCCTACCTCTACTAGAATGGGTTTGAGTATCGGTAATTGACTCTCCTTGCTAGGGTTGGAATACTGAGGTATATTTTCCTTTGTTCTTTAATTTTAACTAAAATAATATGTTGTTTGAATCATCTAATTTCTTAAAAGTGATTGATATACATGTTTTATTTGATTAAAATAATAAATCAAATATTTGAGATGATCCACTGGGCCTTCTAGCTCATCCCTTTCTCTTTAATATTTTAGGAAATTAATTATTAAGGTTATATGAAAGTTACATAGATTAGAAATTTTAATTAATTGTAGGGCATGTCAGCCATTTCCTTGAATTCCGTTGTAATGAAGATTCAAAAATTGGAACTTTTTGTTTAATAATATTGAAGTATTTTATTTTTCTCGATATTGGTCTTGTTGGATTGTTTGAATTAAATTAAGTTGAGCACTCACGAAGTCTCATGGCTTTCAGACATGGAAGGAAAAAGGTTAATGTGATACAAGTCTGCTTCTCGGGGGGCCCAACGCTTAGAAATAGAAAACAAGGGTAGTGCAGTAATTACGCCATTAGAGCCACGTGGGCCCGATTGTAAGAGGTAGGGTGTTACAAAAGTCTAAATATGTATATCAATTATAAGCAGATAAATTATTAAAGCCTTCCCTTCTATATAATGACATGTTGACTTAATTTATAATAGAAAGGACATATTACTAATAAATAAGATAAACAAGTAAATATGCATGGGATGAGGTTAGAATACAAAACCATTAAAATAAACTTTGCTCTGATACTATACAAAAGATATTTCTTATATATTTCTCAAGAAGGATACATGGGTATTTATATATGAGTCGTGAATCTATAAAAGGAAAAGATGTGCACAAATGAAAACTATTGAATATGGAAATATGTATCATATGAAAATAGAAATATATGTATCATATGATATCGAATTTATACTTGATAGCGCTAAAATATCAACTATATGTAAGGTATCACACTAGTATAATATTAAATATATATACAAGATATATGTCATGCATACATAATAACACATAATAACACCCTCTGTAAACAAGGTGGAGTTGGATATTGTACCTATGGTGAATTCTTTTAACAAGATGGTCGGCCAACCCCTCTCCAACTACAACACCATGCGCCTAATTATTGTTTGCCATAAGTTTGGGTTGAATCGACGAGGGCCAATTTCATTCATATTAAAATTTGCAAATTGCCCAAGGGATCTGGATTTAAATTCTACACCTAAAAGCTCAGAATTATAGAGCCACCATGTCCTTTAGTAGTTTGTTTTGCTTGTCATTGCTCCGTTGGTACTATCAGTCTTATCGAGTTTGGGAGATTTAACATCCTGGCCAAATTCCTTAGCTCGAATTTTCATATGTTGTGGGGTTAAAGGTTAACTATGTACTCCTCATCTTTTCTTTCTTTCCTTTTTTTTTTTTTTTTTTGCTACCTCCTCTTTAGTAACCTCTTATTGAAAGGAGCCCTAAAAAAAAATCCAAACCTTAGGGAGCTAAGTAAGAAGCCTAGATTCTCCTTAAGGTTCTAAGCATAACTATTGCCATCATCATCATCACTATCAACTAGATGACCAACTTGTGCCCTGCTCCTCGATTGATTAGAAGTGCTCAGTGTACTTACAAGGGTTGAAGCTCGAGTGAAATCTAATCCTAATCCCTATCCTTATTCTTGGCCACCACATGAGAAGATTCTAGCATAGCAACCATCTTACGCTACTTTGAGTTTAGCAATGAGCTCTTCTTGGGATTTAGACAACTCATCCCTTCACACATCAAAACTAGAGCCACCCATGGCAAAGATAAAAAGATGGGATGGAAGGTTGCTTTTCTTAAAGCAGAATGACTCTAACCATAAATATAACAAAACTACAACCAGAAACACAACATATTATTGGATGAGAAATTAAGCTCTTAGTTTTGAGAATGAAGTAAAAAACCATGCAAAATTAGGAAAACTTCAAGTAGAAATGCTTGGGAACTTACAAAATCTATTGTAATGAGTCCAAATGATAGGGGAAAGCCACTATTTATAAGTGACCTTCATCAGTCAATCATAAGTACTTGATATTTAAGTGCATGAATCCATAAGTGCAGATCAAACCATCTAGATCAAGGGAGTTCAATGGTTATGATAACTCCAAAAACCCATTAAAACATACATCTTGAGGATTATTAGGAGGCCTACATGCAAAACTAAACATGACAATTCCTTTATGCGTATCTCAAGGAATCATCTCATACATTGGCTAAGTAGACCAACCAATGACCAATGGCAACTGTAAAATTAGTACCATGGAAATATCGACGCATATCAATAGCTCATAATGTATGAATTAACAACTCAAATCTCAAGGTAAATCAAGAACTCTCTAGCCTTTGTTCAAGGCCAAGGTGCTTGGAGTAAATGTTGTACCATCTCACTAGCTTGGCTCTATGACATCTAGTAATCAAAGTATGATATCTTTAATCCATGCTTTTATATTTTAAGGGACTTTCTCTCTTAACTGAAGCTCACTTTCCTTTAAACTTAAATTTATTGCCAATCCACCTGCGTCATTTCTCTTTTTGAAAAGACATATTTTAAGAATATTCATTTTTTATTTCTATTTTATATTTTTATTCTATTTTCTTTAAAATTAATATTTTTATATGTAAACTTCTCTATTTTTGTTAATACTATATTTTTTGGATTTAATGATTCTACACATAAATGAATAAAAATAAATAAATTTGTATTTTAGATAATGTAAATTCAAGTTATTTTCAAATATTCATATACAAAGAAAGTTATTATTTATTTTTAAAATAAATATTAAAAATTAAGGAAGAGTAAAAAAATATAAATAAATAAATAAGTAAAAACAAATTGCCTCTCCAAAAAATGGAGGGACTTTTGGAGCGAGTTGAAGATGCTATTAGTCTCCCACACCATCTTCTTGACCAAAAACCATAGAGGCCAAGCCTACCATGTTTTTGGACCAAATTATTAGAATGAGGAGGACTAAGAACATGATAAAGAAGATTCAATCGAGGAATGTAATTCTAAATACAAGGTGGCAAGTGTCTAAGAAACTTGTTACTAGCCATGACATAAGGATTTCGATCACAAGAGACACTAATCATACGATGACTAGGTGTCTTTGCATTTAATTTTCTTCAAATTATTTGCTATTTATTTCTTGTTCATTGGCCCATTTTTAACCCAACATTTTTAATTATACTAGGTTAAACTTTTCCTCAATTATATGGAGTCCCCTTTATATATAAATATATTTTATTTTATTTTATAACACATTGTTAATAATATAACTATATTTGAATTAGTACTAAAGTGACAAGCTGACTTGTCAATTTATACCTGATCTCTTGAATGATATGTAACTTTAAACATTAAATCAATTAAAGAAAAATTTAAGTACACCTTCATTTGAGTTGTATTTAAGATGCTAGTAGTAGAAGTTACATGAGAATGTCTAACCAAAATTATATTATATTATACATATCACATTTGATACCATTAAATTCAATATAACTTTAAATTTGTGCTTCATGTCTTAGTTTTTTTTTTTTTAATTTGCTTTCACACGATATATTTCCGAATCAACTTTTATGCACCTCAAAACTAATTATTGTTCAAATTCTATACTTGACCTAGATATCATCATTCCTAAATTAAGAACGATCCATCTACTAACTTCTTTTTAAAAATAAGAATATCACTACAAGAGGGAAACTCAAACTCTTCTTAGAGTCACCCAACTAGTACTACACCATAATAAAAATTGAGTCTAAGTTCTTCCATGTCATTTTATCAAGCTTAACTCTTTTATATTAATACCCTAGTAATAAATTATATTTGAAGAAGATATTGTGTTTGTTTAAAGATCCAAAGTCAAATAAATAAAATTCTACGTAGGACATATAGAGACACTGGTTGCTAAACACTAGAAAAAATAAAATAATAAAAAAACTTTTTATCTTAAAACAAGCTATTTTTTAAATTTATCCAAAAAAAAAAAACTTCACTATTTTGCTCCAAACTATCCTCTTTTTTTCTTACTCTTTTTCCAAGTCTTCCTCTACCCTTTTCATTACCATGATTCCCTTTGACATGAACTTATCAACGATCACATTATGGTGTTTAGAGAATCCAACAATGAAGACCCAAAAAAACTTTAAAAAATATAGCCATGAGCCAAGTAAAACCTTGTAACACCTAAAACTATCTAAGAACAAATTGCAAATACAACACTATGCTTAGAGAACAAAAAATTACAAATACAACAAACCGTCACCTAAACAACAAAATGAAGAAATGCTTTGAGGTGACACTGTTGAACGAAATTATGAAGCAAAGAATTTTTTTTCTTAAACTCAACTGAAAATGAGAATTATTAAATTTTATTTGGAGTCTAAAATAATTAATTTTTTTTAATATATCAAACAATTTATTTAAAGCTTTAGGGATTACCACCTTCAATTTTATCATGAACGTCTAAAATTTTTCTAAAGTAAAAAATTATTAAAATTATTGAATGTCTATTCTATTTATAAAGTGAACCTATAAATATAGGCCAGCGAACTTTGTTTAGCCAAGCCCGATGCATATCCAACGTTCTTCTATGAGGCACGTGGCTTTAGGACTGTATCACTTTTTTTTTTTCTTTTTTTTGTGCTCTTTGTCTTATTGGGAACAAGAAAAAAAGATATGCTTATTATTAGGATGGTTGACAATGAACCGTAAGTTGGAAGAAGACTGTAAGGAGAAGAAGAAAGAAATGGAAGGTGTAGTGAGAATGGGTTACAATGTAACTAAGAGAGCGTTTTTAGCTGCATTAGAGCGAAACTTGGTACCGGACATGGTGATCAGGAGGCTAAGGAGGTCCCTCTTAGCAAGTAGTCTTCGTAATCGATGCAAGCCTTCTTTAGAGTCTCAACTCTCCGAGATCCTGCAATTTGTTCACTGTCAGCCACCTTATCTCTCTTTCCTAATTAATTACTTGAAGAAATGTGTATATTTTCATGTGTGTTATTTAATTAATTTCATCCGTCCTTCTATTCTTTCTGATCAATAACTGCTTTCATATTGATGTGGTTTCAAAGTTTCAAAAAATTGAAAACTGAATTTGAATCAGAAACCAAAAGTAGAATAACTTAGAGTTGTTTTATGTGAGAGAAATGGTTCAGTATTACATAAATTTGTTAAATTAATCATGCGTTTATTTAATGATTCAAGGTGATTTAGTAATTTAAGAGGATAATTTTAAAGAATTTAGTGTTTTACAGGTGTATTACCCAACCATTACCATTTATGTGTTAAGCACCAAAGAGTGGGTATTATATATATTTTTAACTAATTAGAAAAATAAGATAAAAATATATTTTGTTGGTAGACTTTTTTGAATAAAACAACTTATTTTTAGAAAAACTAATGTTGGTGGAACATTGCTTTTTCCCCTTGCATCCATCATTGATTGTTAAATTCGAGGAAATCTAGCAATTCTTAGGTACAGCATCAACAAAACATGTTGAAAAGTGTGTCCCTCCATTATTTTCCTTTCAAAATTAATAAAAAAGTATTTTCTGAATTTTTTGTGCTTGAAGTGTCTTCTGCATTTGAATCGCAAGTTATATTCTATATAACAAGGGTGTATAAATAAAACCAGATCAACCCAATTTAGCCAAATAAATTCGACCATTTCAGGTAGAGATGTTGTGCCAAGAGATGTTGTGCCACCTTTGCTATGAGGAGATTGGCGAACGGTCAGGTTGATCATGTGAAAATTTTCAAAACCCGACCAAATTAGATTGGTCATGGGCATGGATTGAAAAACTCAATCCGTCCTGATAGCCAACCTAAAGGCACACACCTCGTCTTTTCTTATCTTTTTACAAGACTCTTCTTTTACATCAAATCATCTTATTTTATTTGTTTTTTCTTCTTTTCACTCAACAACACCTACTCCATAAGACATCAAATCATCTTATCTTATTTGTTTTTTCTTCTTTTCACCCAACAAACCGTGCACCAATTTCTTTTTCATTTTTTTAAAACTTTTTCTCCACTCTTCGATTGTTTCACTTTTCTCCTCTCTTATCTCCTCTTTGCAATTACCATCTCCTTTCTCTATATCTTTTTTTTTCTTCTTCTCTTTTATTTGCCTATGCTGACTCTTCCTAAAACTAGTAATAGTGATATAGTTGTTTCAGCATGTGGAAAATTAGGTTTTTGTGCTACTAATTTGTATGCATGTGACTAATTTTTATCCTTGTTACCGTGTCATGGTCGACAACACTTATAGAGTGGTCATTCATTCATGGAAAACCATGCATGTTCGTTGGTTTCTTTTGAGTGCAAAACCAAAACCTTTGTCATTATTTCCAAGATGAAATCATGACATGTCTTATCTGGCTTTAGCATAAGTATCAACAGTTCCTTGACTACATTTCTAGTCACCAAAGTGTGACAAAACTAGGCCCGTTTCACCAGCAGATGGTTACGATTTTTCAACTAGCACACCCAGTGCAAAAAAGTTCTATCATATTCCAAAACATGAAATAGAGTTAACTTAAGATTGGTTAGTTACATAGGGTATAAAAATTGACATTTTGTGTTTTGTTTTATGCCACTAGATCGAGGATATAGTGATTGGTTTGAGTTTGTGAGAACTACACATTAGTTACCTGCTCCTGCTTTGCATCTGCTCAACAGTGGAACAGTTCTTTCAGACAATTATAGTAGTTAGATAAAACAGTTAGCATTAGTTACATAGAAGATTCCAGAGGTTGTAGGTTGTTACAGTTGTTCTGTCTATAAATAGCGTAGTTAATAACGAAGATGTAATATGGTTTTTGGTGATTAGAAAAGTGACAGAAATAGAGAAAGCGATGCTTTGTTTTTCTGATAAAGCTCTCTTTCTGGTTTTTCATTCTATATCAGCTGTAATGTTTTCTCACTTGGTATCAGAGCATTGAAGGCTAACGCCATGGTAGGCTCATCATCAGAAACTACAAATCAAGCAATGTCTCAAGGAAGTAGCAGATCGGTCATGTCTCAAACTTTTGGAGGAAGCTTGACACAGTCTATGTCCGTCAAACTGGACAAAAACAACTTCATGTTATGGAAGTTGATGATTCTACCGGTGATCAGAGGCCACAAATTGGACGGCTATCTGTTTGGCACAAAAGTATGCCCACCGGCAACCATGACAGTTGTGAATGGTGATGACATTGAAGTTCAGCACTATCCATCGTTCGAAGAATGGATGAGCACTGATCAGCTATTACTAGGTTGGCTGCTAAATTCACTTATAGAATCTGTGGCTGCACAGATTATAGGAACATCGACATCAAATGAGGCATGGAAAGCAATTGAACAATTATGTGGTACTCATAACAGAGCACGAGTTCAATTGTGTAGAACTGGTATTCAAACCACAAGGAAAGAAGACATGACAATGTCTCAATACCTCAAGAAGATGAAAGAATTCTCTGATTCATTATCTGCTGCAGGACATCCATTTCCTGTTGATGATCTGGTTTCTTGTACACTTGCAGGTCTAAGAACGGAATATCTTCCAATAACTACCTTGTTTTTAGACAAAGAATCACTGTCTTGGCAAGAATTACATTCTTCTTTGCTTAGCTTTGAGTCACAATTAGAACAATTAAATAAATTTTCTACTATCTCTATAAATTCTTCAGCTACTGCTAATGTTGTCTCTACCAAAAACAACAATGGAGGAAATCAAATTTCTGCTAAGAATGCGATTTCAGGACAACAAACATATTCAAGATTCAATCAAGGAGGACGAAATTCAAATCAAAGGCAAAGAAATACTAGACGAGGAGGAAGAGGACGTGGAAGATCAGGAACATATTCTTCGAAGCCTATATGTCAGATCTGTGGAAAAACTGGACATACAGCTGTTGTATATTATTATCAAACTGATCTTGCTTATATGGGTTCTAATCCTTCTTCTTCTGGACAGAACAATTCAGGCAAAGTTTTTCTTGCTGCACCAAGTACTGTGACAGATCAATCTTGGCTACTGGACAGTGGAGCATCACATCATGTTACAATTGATTCTAACAATTTCAGTGCATCTTCAGAATTTGAAGGTAAATCAACACTTACTGTTGGAAATGGTGCAAATCTTTCCATATTATATACAGGTCACTCTTCTTTAGCAACTACACAAGATGCATCTCTTTGTTTGAATAATATCTTGTGTGCTCCTACTATCAAGAAGAATCTTCTAAGCATTTCAAAACTTACTGCTGATAATAATGTGTTTGTTGAATTCCGATCAAACTCTTGGTGCATTAAGGACAATCGTTCCAATCAAGTGCTGCTTGAAGGATCTGTTGAAGGTGGTCTATACAAATTCAAACCTCAACAGTCCATTGGTTCTACTAACATGGTGTCAACAGAAAGTAATACTTCAGTACATAATGTGTGGCATAGACGATTGGGTCATCCATCATCTATAATCTTGTCAAGAGTTTTATCTTTGTGTAAACACAAGCTTTCAAGAAATAATAGTGTGGATTTCTGCAGTTCTTGTCAGCTAGGGAAATCTCATTCTCGATCATATCCTCGTTCTGATAATCATGTTGATTTTCCACTTGATTTGATACATACAGATCTTTGGGGACCTGCACCGTTACCATCCCATGCTGGTTTTAAATACTATATAATTTTTCTTCATAATTATACTAGATTTACATGGATTTATCCTCTTAAAGCTAAATCTGATGCTTTTAATGCATTTCTGATGTTTAAATCACTGGTGGAGAACAAATTTTCAAGAAAAATTAAGACTCTACGATTAGATTTTGGTGGAAAATTCAGAGTTTACACTTCATTCTTGGAGTCAAATGGGATTGAATTCCAACATTCCTATCCATATGAACATCAACAGACTGGGAGAGTGGAACGTAAACACAGACACATTACTGAAATGGCTCTCACTCTTCTTGCTCAAGCTTCATTGCCTATGAAATTCTGGTGGGAGGCAGTCAATACCTCTGTTTATCTCACCAATATGCTTCCCACGCCTATTCTTAATGATCTATCTCCATTTCAAACACTCTATGGTAAACAACGCAACTATAAACATCTTCGTGTCTTTGGTTGTTCGTGTTTTCCATATATACGTCCCTATCAAAAATCTAAGTTTCAATTTCATTCCACTGAATGTATATTTCTTGGATACAGCAGCAAACACAAAGGCTACATTTGCTTAAGTAAATCTGAGAAAACATATATTTCCAGTAGTGTTGTTTTTAATGAGTCACACTTTCCATCTACTTATTTTTTCAGTGTCTCATCATCACCGTCATCGTCTGTGGTTCCTTTTTCTACTGTCAATCTTCCTGTGCAATATGCCCAATCTCAGAATTGTACTCCTTCTTCTAGTTCTGCTGCAATAACACTTATATTTCCCCTGTTTCTCATATTCCAATGTCTGTTAATCCTTTGCCTCAATCCTTGTCACCTGTTACTGCTCCACATTATTCACCTCTTGATGATCTTGAACCAGTATTGCCTTCTCATCCTATGATAAGTCGTTCTAAGAATGGGATTTTCAAACCAAAAGTGTTCAATGTTATCAACTCTACAACAGAACCTCATTCTGTCACACAAGCTCTCTTATGTTCTGAGTGGAAGAATGTTATGTGTGAGGAAATTGATGCTTTAAAACATAATGGCACTTGGACATTGGTTCCACCTGATCCGTCCCATAATCTAATAGGAAACAAGTGGGTTTTCAAGATCAAATATAATACTGATGGATCTGTTCATAGACACAAAGCTTGTCTTGTAACTAAAGGTTTCCATCAAAATCCTGGAGTTGATTTTAGTGAGACCTTCAGTCCAGCTGCAAAGGCGTCAACTGTTAGAGTATTTCTTGCTGTTGCAATTCAGAGAGGATGGAGAATTAGGCAATTGGATGTGAATAATGCCTTTTTAAATGGAACTATTTCTGAAAAAGTTTTCATGGTGCAACCTGAGGATTTTGTTGATACATCCAAGCCATCTTATGTTTGTCAGTTGCATAAAGCCTTAAATGGCTTGAAATAGGCTCCCCGGGCTTGGTATGATCGACTACGGAAAACTTTGCTAAGCTGGGATTTTGTAAACTCTAAGGCTGATGCATCTCTCTTTGTCTTTCATCAGAATTCTCAGTATATTTTTGTTCTAGTGTATGTTGATGATATTTTGGTTACAGGCAGTGATACTACCAGCATTGCTAAACTGATACATCGTCTGAATTCTGAATTTGCTCTTAAAGATCTTGGTGAGCTTAATTACTTCCTTGGTTTGGAAGTTACTCGCGATAGCAATGGTCTTCATCTTTCTCAAGCCAAATATATCAAAGATCTCCTTGCTAGATTAGATTTGTCTAATCTCAAGCCTTGTCATACGCCTGCAACCACTGGCAAACAGTTGATTAAATGTGCTACCGGAGATTCTTTTTTTGATCCAACTCTTTATCGGAGTACAGTTGGTGCCTTGCAGTATTTAGCATTTACTAGACCTGATATTTCCTTCATCACTAATAAACTGAGTCAGTTTATGTCTAATCCCTCAAACTTACATTGGCAAGCCGTTAAACGTGTGTTGTGTTACTTATCTGGCACATTACACTATGGTATTCACTATAGTCCATCTGTTGATTTTTCTCTTCATGCTTTTTCTGATGTCGATTGGGCTTGCTCCCCTGATGATTGTAAATCTATTGGTGGCTATTGTGTGTTTCTTGGTTCTTGTCTAGTTTCCTGGCAATCAAAGAAGCAGTCTGTGGCAGCTCGCTCAAGTGCTGAGTTTGAACATCGAGCTCTAGCAAATGTTGCCTCTGAAGTTACCTGGTTACAGTCTCTTCTTCGTGAACTTCATGTGCCTTGTTCTTCTCTTCCAGTCCTTTGGTGTGATAACACCAGTGCTCAGGCAATGGCATCTAATCCTGTGTTTCATTCTCGGACGAAACATATTGAACTAGATATTCACTTTGTTCGTGACAAAGTTCTAAATAAAGAGTTTTATGTTCGATACGTTCCTACTGTTGATCAACTTGCAGATGGTTTCACCAAGGCTACTCCAGCTTCTCGGTTCTTCTTTCTTCGTGACAATCTCAAGGTGATTTCTTCCCCCTCTCGATTGCGGGGGGCTATGAGAACTACACATTAGTTCCCTGCTCCTGCTCTGCATCTGCTCAACAGTGGAACAACTCTTTCAAACAGTTATAGTAGTTAGATAAAACAGTTAGCATTAGTTACATAGAAGATTCCAGAGGTTGTAGGTTGTTACAGTTGTTCTGTCTATAAATAGCGTAGTTAATAACGAAGATGTAATCTGGTTTTGGTGATTAGAAAAGTGAAAGAAACAGAGAAAGCGATGCTCTGTTTTTCTAATAAAGCTCTCTTTCTGGTTTTTCATTTTATATCAGCTGTAATGTTTTCTCACTGGGTTTGATAAATACAATAGGTAAAACAAGTTTTCATGAACACAATTCTATGTTTGCTTGGGACAATTTTGAATGCCTATATATATATGTGCGTATATATATTATAGGATTGATTTTCGTCTCCCATAAATGCAATGATATGTGCATGTTCTCATGCATATAACATGCCAAGATGAATAGATATGGTCGGTTTTATGTCTATGTTTGTTTGGCCAACTGATTTTAACCTTGAAGATGCATGAATGCGTGATTGCTCAAGATTGATTTTTGATATACAAAGTTGTGTATATGGCTGAACGCAATCAGCCTTGTGTGTGCAACATAATCTGTACCTACCATGTGTCCCATGTGTGTGTTTGTGGGTGTGCTTGCACTCTCATGACCAAATTCTAAGTATGCATGCATACATGATTTCTCATGCTTCATGCCTAATTGTGATCCGTCTGCATGTAATCTTAATCAAGTGAACCGTGGTTACATGAAATATGATCAGGTTTGGGTATGTGGATGAGATGGAAGAAAGGGCTAGAGATGTATATCTTCATAGGAACTCCTCCCCTTGTTCCACCCCACCATTTGTAGATTTCCTCCTTGTTCCCTTGTATTGCAAAATTATTAATGGCTGAGTGGCTTGGTGTGGCTGTGCACGGCTATGCAGTTTTCTTTGGGCCCTGGGAGCACTAAAGGATGGCTAGTTGTTGTGCTTAATGAGAAAAAGAGTTAAGTGCTCACTTGGATGGCTAGGTGGGTTATCCGCATGAATTGATTGCTATGGGGGACGGAGGTCTTGGATTAACATCATACTTTCATGATAAAAAAGTATTGCAGGTTAGGATTCAAGAACCATTATTTCTTGTTACAGTGGTGGAATGCTGGAGTACGTATATCAAGTTTTTTTATATGTTGTGAGAGAGTTCATTATGTTTCTTTATTCTCCATAGTCCTTTTTTGGATCTAATTAGGCATTTCGTTTAGATCATGGATCTTGCATTGTTAACTTTATCTTGACATTGTTGGGCATTTACTGTTTCTTCTACAGCTAGTCAAGATATGCCTATAGCCACCGATACGGATAAGCCAAACATCCAACATTATGAATTGCCCACTTCTTTCTTCAAGCTGATTCTTGGAAAGAGTATGAAGTATAGGTAACAACTCTTGCACATTTTTCTTCACCTCTTTGATCTGCTATTCTATGTCCAATAGAGAAGACAAAGAAATCATAGTCTAGTACCATGAAACCTTCTCTAAAATATTATTCTCATTGAAGAAAATTATGAACAATATGTCAAATAACTTCACCTTGATATGTGTATATATATATATATATAGCTGATTTTCTTCAATTCTTTGTTATGAATGATATTGAACATTACATCCAAGGGGCTAGAATAATTAAAGTTTGATTTCATATATGTAGTTGTTGCTACTTTCGAGAAAACTCGAGCACATTAGAGGATGCAGAGAATGCAATGCTTGAGCTTTACTGTGAGAGGGCACAAGTGAAGGATGGTCATAACATACTTGATGTTGGATGTGGCTGGGGATGCCTCTCTTTATACCTTGCGCAAAAATATCGTAACTGCAAGATTACTGGAATTGTCAATTCAAAAACACAAAAGGCTTACATAGAAGAAAAGTGCAGGCATATTTCAATATTCTAGTCTACGCAGTTTTGTACCCTTGTTTTGTTTTGTTTTGTTTTCATTTCTTATTAAAGATTATCTATTAATATTATTGTATAGGGAGATGCAACTGCAGAATGTGAAGATAATTCTTGCAGATATTAGCACATTTGAGATGGAAGGTTCCTTTGATCGAGTTTTCTCTATAGGAATGTTTGAGGTACCTAGCCCTTGATTTATTCATTGTTACGAGGGTGTTAATTTTTTTCTTCATCAGTTATTGAACTTTTTTAATTCAGTACATGAAGAACTACAAGAAGCTTCTTAAGAAAATATCCAATTGGATGACAGAGGATGGCCTGCTATTTGTCGACTTCTGGTGTCACAAAACGTTTTTGTGGAACTTTGAGGTAAACTTAGTCTCTTTTTTGGAAGATTACATTGAAGACTTGCTTTTTTATTTATTTTATTATTTTTTTCTAGCACCGATATATATTGTAAACAATGTTTATATGTACAAAATTTTAACATTTTCATCTTTTTCTTGCACCAAAGTAAGAAGTCCAATGCTACTATATCACTAATGAGCCACTTAAAAATGTTTCATGTTTTTATTTTTAATGATTGGGAATTGACACAGAGGTAATGCAATGAATAACTAAACAAAGGTTTTTCCTAACTCCGAGCCATCCTTTTCATTCATATATGTGAGAAATGTAAGATATTAGGTTGCACAGTCCACTCATTGCCTAATTTTTATTTGTGAAGATTTTTTGGCGTGTCAATTAGTTTCTTAGTTCAAGTGGAAACATTCTTAATTAAAATTGAAAACTAATTGGGTATTCAAAACTAACTACCACTCCCAATATTATATAAAGCCTTGTTTGGTTGTGTGATAGGAGTGAGAGAAGTGGATGTGGAACTTTGGAATAGTAGTAAAAGCACTTTTATATAAGTTGTAACCTATTTTATTTTCTCATTGGTAAGATTGGTTCTCATGTCTAGTGGAGTAGGTGATTCATTTAATTATATAAATCTTATTCTTACTTGAGTATCTTTTTACATGTATTTGAAATGCTCAATTATTTGAGGTTCTGTGTTTGTTTATTTTACATTTGCTTCTTATGTGCACAACAATTAATAATTGTATAGCCAATTGATCTTTCTTCCTTGTAGGACTCGAATGAAGATGATTGGATAATCAGAAATTTCTGTACCGGACTAATGACACCTTCTACAAACTTCCTTTTGTATTTTCAAGTATCTCTTCAATACTTATGATTATTTTGTATATTCTACTTGTCTTCAAATTCACTATTTCAATTGCAGTTCAACTTAATATATATTTGTCTCAATATATAAAGTAATGTAGAATAATGAGAACATGTTTATTTGTGATCACAAAAATCAAAGGCTGTTTACAATTGCTTAGTGATTTTATTGCAGGAAGATGTTTCTATTCTCAACCATTGGCTTGTAAATGGGAAACATCATGTACGGACAAGGTATTATAATTTGTACACCACTATAAATGAATATCTAGTTTCATTCCTTATCAGTACTTCTAAAGAAAGCTTTTTTCTTTTTCTTTTTTTCGTTGATGTGCGTAGTGAAGAGTGGTTGAAGAGAATGGACCAGAACTTAGCTTTGATAAAGCCAATAATAGAGTCTATTTATGGGAAGGATGAAGCTGTGAAGTGGATAGTGTATTG
>JAJIYU010004098.1:0-25120 GCA_030144865.1 Tinospora cordifolia | reverse complement strand
ATAGCATCTATTTTGATTTACTCGAATGATATATTGATGATCATATATGATTTGGAATGACATGTGCGACTAAAGAACATTAAATTAAGATTAATGAATCCACGTACTGGCGCGGTGACCTTCCTTGGGGCGTCATCGTGGGTGTCCCTCCCCGAGCTGACTGTGACAGCTGATTGAGTCTTCAGACGGAGAGTCACGACAGACATCCATCCTTGGATCGTGGTCCCGAAGGTAACAGGCCAACAGGCGTTACCCCGGATTTGCTCCTGGACCACACAGGGGATACCGAGGGTCGTAGACTCTTTCGGTCTTAGTTGATAACAAAATAATAAATTGTGTGAAACGCCTAATGTAATGAAAGTGATTGCATGTTTTGTGTTATGGTTTGTATAATGCTAGCGATGTGTAGGGATGATCCACTGGGCTCTCGAGCTCACCCAATTTTCTATTACAGGTGCTCATTGACACTGCG
Organism: Tinospora cordifolia; assembly: GCA_030144865.1. Lineage (NCBI taxonomy): Eukaryota > Viridiplantae > Streptophyta > Magnoliopsida > Ranunculales > Menispermaceae > Tinospora > Tinospora cordifolia. The sequence goes on along the minus strand of JAJIYU010004098.1, from coordinate 24,648 downwards.
GAAGTAGGCCAGCACACGGGCTATTTTTGGGTAGTGACCTCGCTGGGAGGTTGTTACAGTTTTTATCCAGTTCTATTTGAGTTATTATTGTATCATTTTGTATTTAAATTAACTGGGCATGTGCCTCTCTGATTTTGAACTGTTTCATACGAGAGTTGAGGACTTTGGAACTTAGGCCCACTGGGCCATGTTTTATTTGTCATATCATGTTTTGAAAATTAATTTGAAATGTGATTCCGCTGCAATGTGTTTTATTCAACCGAATATTGATTCATTAATGATTTACGAATGAAATGGATTCCGCTGCATACGTTTTTAATGAATTCCATATCTATTGAAGGAAACCATCGTTTGATGGCCATTGTACATTTTAAATTTTTCACATCATAGCTTATTTAATAGAAAGATAAGAAGCTGAGACTGAGAAAGAAGGAAACCGAACCACGTGGCCTCCGGCTCTCGGCGAACGAACGAACTAACGAACGGGCGCACGCGGCCCCAGCGACGGATCATCGCAATCGAGACAGAGACAGAAATCGAGGGCTAGGGTGTCACAGAAAGGGTTTCAAAGCCCTTGATGTTCTTTGTCAAAATACCTCCCTTGAGTGAAAAAGACATTTTTTATGTCAAGTTTCATTGGATGTAGGGCCTAACCCATATTTTAAGTATTTTGGGATATCACCCATGCGAACTAATTACATGTAAAGAACACCCACAGTGACCCTCACATTCACTGTAACAGTACGTGGTTCTTAATCTCAACATCTTTCATTAAATTTCATAATCATAAATCATAAATAAATCATACTCAAGAAAAATAAATAGAAATAATTTCAACATATAAACATTCAAAACATGAAAGCAAACACTTAGTATGCATCATGCTTTAAAATCAACCTAAACATATATAATCTAATCATGACATGATTTCATGATGTACATGCAAATTTGAAATATATATATATATATATATATATATATATATATATATATTTAAAAAATGTTATTCAAACACAATATGCATACCAAATTGAAATTAAATATGCCTAAACATGGTATTAAACTAAATAAGTAGAATAGGGGTTTGAGAAGTCACTTCCAACTTAAAAATAAATTTCTTTTGCACGCCTCTGAAATCCTGCAAAGTTCCATTACTCCAATACTTCTAAACACTCAAGAACAGTTTAAGATTACTCAAGAACTGAGGGAATTGCCAAGAAGAAGTGAGAGAGAATCAAGAGGGACTAGTATACTCTTGCTTTGGGATGAAAAGAATGGGAGCACTAGATGTCCTCTATATAGAGTTTAGGGGAGTGAAAATTCGTAACTTTGGGCATTTTTCATATAGAAATTTTTTATTTTTATTGGGTCTTGGCAGCTCCAATTCAAACCATAGGTTTTAGGGGTTTTTTGGTGTATTTTTTGAATTTTTTTGGTTTTTCTATCCTTTTGTTTTGATTTTTTCTTTTTCGTTGTTTTTAACTTGGCTCTTCAGATCCAAGCCGCACGATTTCGATGCAGTGCACGTTTAGCCCTCGTAGGCGGACGAATTCGGCGATTTTGCCGAATTCGTGCGGTTATATATATATATATTATACAATGTCATAAATGAATGTTACAATTTATACTTATATAATGTCATACTTGTATTAAATAAATGTACATATATGACTCTTTTTTAACCAAATAAAAATGTTATAAATTTACGATTATTAATTCTCATACATTATATATATATATATACACACACACATATGTGTAATATATTATATGATATTATTTTAACATCCACACATATTATTCAAACACATATCATATAATATTTTTTCTAACAACAATAACGAATATTTTTATATACTTGTATTTATCTAATATTCGCATCTCATATTTACATATATCCACGTGTATATATATATATATATGTGGTTCTATTATTTATTCTCAGATGCCATGATTTTTCAATTAATTTAATTTATTTCATACTTTAGATTATACACAGTTTATATCTGGAAATGTTGTAAATTTCTCAAATGAAATATTTTATTTGAAATTCATACAAAATTCGTAAGTGTTACATCCATCCTCAATAGCATACACTCGGGCCTGATTATGTTTGCTTCGTTGCTGCTATTGTGGCTGAGGTTGCCATTGTTGTGGGACACAACCACCTTGATTTGTACCCTGACCATTCTTTTGCCCCTGTTTTTGCCTCTGTGGCCCTTGATTCTAACAATCTTTAACAAGATGTCATTTTTGGCCACAATTAAAACATGTTCTTTCTCTTTGGGCCAAATGTTTATCTATCCTAACATTATTTTGCTACCTTTGCGGATGATTCTTGCTTTGTTTCTTTTGGTATCCTTGGCAATCTCTGTTATTGCCTGGTCTCTTATTTTTGTTCATCAACTTCTACTCAAAGTTGAGTTCCTTTCAACTAGTAGTGAATTTTCTATGACATCTTTGTATGTATTTAGGCCCATTGGCACCACTTCTTTTTGAATTTCCATCTTCAAACCCTCAACAAATTTGTTAGCCTTCATGTGTTCTTCCCTAATCAGCTTAGGTGTAAATGTTATAACCAGAAAACTTCATACCAAATGAAACGAAATTTAAGGTCTATTCAATAAAATTTGGGTTCAAAATAAAATCGAGCTCGTTTCAGTGCTAAATTTGGCAGGTTCTAAAACTCTCATTTGGTGACCTTTAGGAATCCAAAATCACCAAAAATGAAGCAAAGTGACTTGAACCAGCCATTTGAACAACATATCCAAAAATGAGTTCAATTGGTCAAGATAAGGGCTCTCATTTGCCAAACACCCTTAAGGGGTTTAAGTTAGGAAAGAAGTGGCATTTAGGGTACTTCAAGGATTCAGAATGACCCAAAATTCCATGGTATGGCATAAACTAACAAGACACACTACATATCCAAAAATCGGGACAATTGGCCAAGATTCTTGTGAGTACCTTCAGTGGGCTCTAAATAAGGAAGGTTTCTAAAGAAAATCACCTTGGGCTAAACTATACCTTAAAATTTGTGTTTTGATCATGTGGTTCCAAAACTATAGGTTATACACCTAAACTCCTAGTGATTGGGAGATATTAAATTTTATTAAATTCATGTGAACCCATGAAGGCATAGTGTTAGTTGCATAGCAAACTAATGTCATAGCAGGTTAAAGGTTGCATTTTAGGAGCAAGTAAAATAAAAGTTAAAATTACATACATTGGTTATTATTACATATAATCACAGTTTTGCATTATGTAATGACTTATAAACCTTGATTTGATGAAATTTGTTACTCTTTTATAAGAAATGATGTCTGGGAAAGAAATTGAGTGTTTTGCAGATTTTAGATTGAAGTAGTGAGCAAAAGAAGGTAATTCAAGAAGGAAAATGATGAGAACAACACCAGAAAACCGCAGTCCATCAACCAAAGACCGCAGTAGCGAAAGAGAAACCAGTCGGGACAACAGAGTACTGGTGACCGCGGTTATTACTCTGTGGACCGCGGTCACCAGAACGCACAAATTGGAAGAAAATCTGGTGACCGCGGTCACCAATTAGTGGACTGCGGTCACCAGAACGCACAATTGAGAGACAAATTGGTGACCGCAGTCATCCACGCACCGACCGCAGTCACCACTCCAATATCCGTGTGAAACATACTGGTGACCGCAGTCACAAGTCTTTGGACCGCGGTCACCAACATAAATTTTGCATAGAAACTGGCGAACACAGATCCAGGAATTGGGGAATGTTTTCTAGGTGTTGTACAAAGGTCATAGATCGTGGTCACTCCACTAGGGGGTGATATACTGTGATTTCTAGGGAAAATGGTGAGGAGGATATAAAAAGAAAGGTGTGTTGCTGAAGAAGAATAGATTGGAAAAGAGTTGCAGGAAGGAAACTGAAGAAACAGAGCAAACTGAAGATACAAGAGGGTTTTGATTATCAAATTTGAGTATGGATAATTTCTATTCTTTCTTTTATGTAATGAACCTCTCCTTAATGTCTAGCTAATTCATTCTACTGTTTGGGTAGTAGACACCAATGTATGAACTGTAATTTACATTATTTTCTATCATTTTACTTGCACTTTACTTTATTAGTTTGAGCTTAATGTTGTATGCTTACTGGCCATAGGCATAGAGAATACAAGATCATCGAATCATCTCGGGAGAGAGATTTTGTGAGAGGTTATAGCAGTAAAGTTTTAGATTAAGCCATTGATCAGAAGGTTGTGGCTAGTCTATGAGATAGCATAGGAATCTTTATTTAAATTCGCTGGATTGGTGATAGAACACCTCGGAAGAGGGTATCGAGAAACAATAGCAATGTATGATTAGAACGCCTAGGGATAGGGTTCTAATTACAAGTGCAATGATCAAAGTGCTAGTATATCATCATCTTAAATTAAAGTACAGAACCTACAAAGGAGTTTACTAACCCAAACAGTTCTTCATCATAGTGATACTTAATCAAACTACTTTCAGTTCCACTATTTTTAAGGAATTAGAGTTTAGCTTGATTACTTATAAACTTGATTTGAGCGTCTTGATAAAATTAAAACCAACATTAGATTGGGCTTTAACTTACACAAACAAGTGCTTTTCCCTGAGGACGATATCCGGTCTTGCCGGTATTACTACTGCGATCCCGTATACTTGCGGAGTTCGTAACACATAGCCACTCAAAGTATGTGCAAGTCACATGGGTGTAACATTATAATCGCGTGCACCCCACCCTACTCAACCACTATGGGACGTCTTCCCTTATGTGATTCCATGAAACATGATCTAATGTACCACACAAGTGATTCAGTACACCACCGATATGAGAAGTCCCACCTAGGATTTGGAAATCTATGAAGATTGATTCCATACACCAAGCTAGTGATCATGTGCTCTATGCCTCACCTAAGCAAAACTGGTCTACCCATGCACATGTGTGTGCACACATGTGAATTAACCTAATTACAAAGGTTTGAAATTTGAATTGATGCTCACTTACAAACCCTAGCCATCACCCCTACACAAGAAACCAAAATAGAAAGTGTATAAAGGAGATCTAGCCATGGCGCCAAGATTGGATACCTTTCTCTAATAAAAATGCCACCTTTGCTCAAGCCTAGATTAGAGAGTTTTCGTAAGACTATGATTCAAAAATCAGAATATGATATGATGCTTCTCATGTTATAATATTATGCTCATTTTGCTGGACGTCCAAAGGATAGGAAGATATAACATGCCATATTTGCCATGTGTGTGCTTGTGTGATGAGCAAGCAAGAGAACGAAAAGAGAAGGTTCTAAGAGAATATTCTCTCTTACTGTGTGACGTCCAGAATGGTTATAGAAGGGTTCTAGAATGAATAGGTCTTTTGAATTTGAATTAGAATTAAGCTAAAGAATATTCCAATATGCCATAAGAAAATTGGCAAGTGTAGTGATCCTTGTGCATACTTACTATGTCTCTATTTTAGTGTTTGGAAACTTGCTCAAAAGTGAAAAGCTACCCATGCTGCCCAAGCTACCCTAGGACAACCCCCTTGGCCCTTGAAAAAAACTATAAATACCCCCTTATGTTGCTCACAATCCCTCATTCTAAGAACAAGAGATACTCCTCCCTATTGTATTCTCAAACTTCTTCTTCTTCTTCTTCTTCCTCTTTCTTCTCGTTTCCTTTTGTGCATGAGTGAGAGAATTTTAGTTTCAGTATTTAGTGACTAGTAAAAAGTTGTTTTGTTGAGATTTGAAAGTGCTAAAGCAAAGGAAACCTCTGCTGGAATTTTTGGAAAAGCATCTTTTAAGGTAAAAGTTGTTTTTCTTAAATACCTTTTTCTTGTTTAAACCATTAACATGTTTTTTTTTGTGAGATTTGTTTTTTTTTCTCTGAAATTCTTTTAGTATACTTTCAGGTTTCAGTATTTATGTATGGTTTTAGTATGATTTCATTCATTTCCATGTATGCCTGATGAACATCCCTTGCTAGTACCACGTTTTTAGGGATTGTCTAAATGCTTGATGCATATGGTGAATGGTAAATGTATTGTTCTATGAAATTCTGAATTTATTTTTAGTTTAATGCCATATTCTGAAATTTTTATTTATGTTTCATGATTATGGGATTTAATATGAGAATATGGTGATCCTAACCACGTACCATCATAGTAGACACATAGTTTCTTTGGGTGTTTTCTTCTTATGATTAGTTCATAAGGTTTGTAATACCTAAGTGATTGATTGGTGGGTTTGAGTCCCTAAGTCCAAAGTCCAATGAAAATGATTAAAAAAAAAGGTCATATTTCACTCTAAGGAGTCACTTAGTTGAGAACATCAAGGGTCGAAAAACTCATTTGGTCTAAGTTTCAACTTTACACAACTTAATGCTTGAAACGCCTAATGTTTGTTAGAGTTTGACTTATGAATTTGTTAATGATTTGAATATGAAAATGGTTATTTAAGATCCATGACCTTTGTGCTCACCCTTTCTTTAACATTTTTTAGGAAATTGAAATATGCAAGGACTTGGGACATCTCCTTTGATTTTATTTAAAAAATCTCTGTGTAGGGCATGTTTGCCTAGTTTTGTTATGAATTCTGCTGTAACCATTTTAAGTTGAAAGTTATGAAATTTTTATGATTCAATAAAAATTTAGAGTTTCCTTTATCTCTTATAATGTGGCCTTATTTAAATTTATTTGCACTATGTACTCTTATTTTGTGTTAGAAAGTCAAGTGTGCGTCACTTGTAAAGTAACTCCTAGCTGATCCCTTAAACTGATGGGTAGCCACTGTAACTCTACGAGGACCTATTGCCCCTAATACATCCAGATGGTCATCAAGCTCCTAGTACCAGTGATCAGTTGTTATGAAATTCAGTTTGCCATCAAACTTAGATGGGTGAAGTTTCTATAATTCCATTAGCATTGCCATCTATTCTTTGTCTTCCACATCACCTGGTGCCCTCTAACGAGTTGGAACATCAGGTATAGGTGTTGGTTGTTGCATCAAAATTTGCTATTGACATGGGACTTGTTTCAACGGTTGTGGTGTCGCCTGTGGCTGCATCTGTGGCAGTGACCTTATAATATGCTCTATTACTCTCCTGGTGATCTGTGTTAACAACTCAAGAGTCAACACAATCTCTATCTGAGCCTCAGTAGCATCGATCTATGCACTTGGTCCCTGTGGTTCAGTCTCATCAACTGCGCCAGCTCTTGTGGTACATCTCTTAGACTCGACCATTTCCTAAAATAGAATATCAATTCAATTATCATAAAAATGATCATAGATATCCCTATTTGTACAACCAAAGTGTTTATTTCCATTGTACTAACATGACTCTAGATTCATATCTCTAAGTTCTCATTCGTTTAGTAGCCTATTGGTTTATGCTTTTAAGTCCACAGTGAGGTTGTTCAGAAACCTCTAATGTTTTTTGGGTACAGATTTTGGGTTCGATATTTCAAATCTTCATGGTTCACAAAAATAAATGTGAGCATGCAAACAAAACAATTACACATAGCATCATAAACATCATGCTAGCATAGAGAAACTTTCAAGCTTCCATCCATGCATCTGAGTTCGAGTATCACATACCACCCTTGGCCAACTACATAGACTTTCACTTAGAAATCTCACTACACCCATACAATGTCACGAATGTCTCGACGACTAAGGCCTCCCAAGCACCACCATACTTGTTCGTAACATACCAGCCAAGCATATGGAAACAAGTTCTTCCAAAGTTACCGATCATTCACCAAACATGGCCCGTCAATCTTTAATTCCAAGATTCCTCCATACACCAAAATTTCTATGCATTCCATACCATGTAAAAACCAAAGATAAAGGATCTTCTCGATCTCGTGTCCAAACCAATCAAGTGTTCCATTATCACATGTTTTCAGTCTCTAACCTATGTCCTAAAAGTTTCTATTTGATCTACTATGCCACCTTGACAAGACCCTAATCTATACCTAAGGTATCCTCCTAGACCTAATATTTAACATCCCTGCTGCACAATTCCTCCTTTTTATCGGGGTGGTGATGCTGATACTTTGGTAGTGATCTAGTGTCATCTTGGGTGTCCGTAACCCAAGGCAGGATAGTACTAAGATGGGACTGAGAGTCAAGTTGAAACCTCACTCCTAAGTTAGGGCCCTAAATAGGAAACTAGCCTGTGGACGTTACCTCTGATATTCTAAACCAACAAGGGGATACCGAGGAAGGTCCTTTCAGTCTTAACGATAACTGTGAACATTGAATTGATTGAATCGCCTAATGTATGACATATGTGTGTGTGTGTTTTATATTTTGGCTTTAATAATACTTGAGGTATTTTGTGTATGATCCACCAGGCTCTTAAGTTCACTCCACTCATTCTTTTTCAAGTAATCATTGAAGACACTTGTATTGACAAGTAAAGAGGAGTAATTTTGTAGTAATGACATACCTTACAATTGAGGACGTGTATGTAACACCCCATTTCTCAGTCCTTAGTTTCTGTCACATCTTTCACGCATGAGAAACACGCCATTAAATGTTGGCACAAAAGTCATATGCTGGAAACCACGATGTTACTTTTCTCATATTCATTTCTCATTAAACATCTTCTAGACACACCAAATCTCACACAATTGATTCATCAATCTCTTGGGCATACCAAGAGAAAACTCATGGATTAAACTGAATAGGACTACACATCAAATGTTCACATGATAGTCCATAAACAAACCTATGTGGCCCAATACCAACTTTGTGAAAACATAAAGAAATAAAAGGGGTCATCTGCCCAGTTCAACTAATGTTCATAAACACAAATTTAAATCAATTCCAATCACAACCTTCCTAGTGAAGTCTGTGACTATCTAAACGGTACCCTATCATGCTAAAACTTGGAGTATCTCAAAGATCACCTAAAATGAAGATGTGGGGTGAGCTCAAGAGCCTAATGGATCTCACACAGTACATCAATAACACTATTTAAATTAAACACTGAACATGCAAACACTTATCATTCATTAGGTGTTTGAAACATTTAATTATTAACAGTCGTTAATTAGACTGAAGGGTCTAACCCTGGTGTTTTCTCATCATCATCATATCAAAAAGGGGAGAAAAATGCACTATATGTCAAATTTTAATGGGATAGGGGCACACCCATCACCCAACCCGAGGACTAGGGTCACACCCATCTCTCCATCACCAAAGAACTAGGGTCACGCCCATAGTTCTATCATCAGGAACTAGGGGCAAATTCATCGTTCTTTATTACGAGAACACCCACAATGATCCCCCATGGACCATTGAGACAATACTTGGTTCAATTCTTAATTTATCTTTGCTTGTGTATCAACAAACATTTCATTATGTATAAAGTATCATTGTACAATAACGTAATCATGCTGATCATTTCTTAAAACATAAAGAAGGCAACAATCATTTCATAGAAGCATAAAAGCATGTAAACATCGAACATGGATATATAACTTGTGTTAGTTTAGCATTCATATATTCATGTCATTCACAAATCATTTAATAAACATCCTAGCATGCTTCTAGGCATTCAAACAATGTAAACATCACATATTCAACATTAAAATTCAAATAATACTAGGGCTTAAGGTAATCACTTCCACCTTGGTATTTCCTTCCCTTGTGTTTTTAGCTCCTCGCCGCATGTGTTTTAGATATTTAATCTATAAGATTTTAAATACTAAGATAATGTAGGTCTAAAACATTCATAACAAGTTCAAAATCGTTGATTCATGCCACTACATAGGTACCCCCTGGTGTACACACGATCAGAATGAAAAACAAAAGAAAAACTGGATGTACGTCAAGTTACTGCAGTAATGTTTCACATTATTGCAGTTGCCAAAATCAAAGAAATGTGTTATCGTGGTCAGTTATTGCGATAACCAAAGGGTGTTGTGTGTGCAATGTGTTCATGTGCATTGTCTTGCTCTTGCTTTTCCCATGTGTTCAATACTCAAATACGTGCACATTAAGCATAAAACACCCATCAAACTAAAAGAAGTCTTTATACCTTAGGGATCTTCACGTTTCCTCTTTGTTTTTAACCAAAACAAGGTCTTGCAAACCTCAAATCACTTATGCTTCAAAGAAAATGTGTTTGCACTTAGGAAAATAATTTATAATACTAAGAACTCAAGATTTCAAGTGGGTTTCGTGATTTTACCTGAGTAAAAAATGTTTGTAACAACACTTCCATGGATCTTCTTCTTGGTGGAGCTTGTTTTTCATGGATCTAAGCTCACAAACCAATAGACAGGCATTTGAATCAATAGAAACCAATCTAAAATGGTAGGGGAGGGACAAAAATTCGATTGTTGGAGGCTAGCATCAGTTCTTGGGAGTAGGTGTGTGACTATAGGGTTGCAATGACGATTAGGGTTTTTCGGTGCACTGTTCATACATATGAAATTCACGTATTACTGCAATAACTCAAAGGATTATCGCGGTAACCAAAACCCTAGCTATTCTACGTTTCAGTCGGATTACCATGGTAGTCACAGGAATGACCATGGTAACCAGAACGTTGCTACATTCTGGGTTTCAGTCGAATTATCGTGATAACCAATGGATAGTTACCATGCGAAATTTCATATTTTGCTCTAGTTTTACCGATTCTTTCGTACATTGATTAAACATCTCCTAAACCATGTTTTCATAGATTTTTCAGGGTTTATTGTGCTTGAATTATTTTCATTTAAATTTACCAAAACTATATAAAATTTTTAGGGCATTACAGTGTAGGACTAGAGGCTTACTTATCATTTTCCAATTGTAGGGCATGGGACCCACTTCGTATTCACTTTATTCATTTACTTGTTGGAGTCGACCATTAGGCTTGGTATTTACTATTTCATGTGAACCTTGGCCATGGGGTCAGGGTTTAATCATTATTGAGGTTAAGTTTGGTCCTTTCAATTTAATACATCATCCTGATGTTTTGGTTATTCATATTATGAATTGTTATGTCTATTTCACTCTAATATGTTATGGGATGTGCCCTGGTGCAACCAAGAGATGATTGATGTGAGAAACAGTAATATCCTTGTTCTTGAATTGTGAAACATGCCAAATGTTGGTGCAAACATATTTACGTCTCAAGCTATGTGACAAGTACGTTGAATCTAACGAAGAGAAAGATTCTAGAATTGAAGTGTTACAAAGGTGCTATTAGAGCTCACTTAGTAGAAACACCGGGTAGAGCCTAGTTTGTAAAGTACTGGGCCAGATTCTAAGGTATAGACTTTGGACTGCCAATCCGTTTATTAAGCGACTACTAGCATACTCAACAATATATGAACACACAACTGTTAGTTATGCATAAGATCACACAATATATATAGCATATCATTGAAGTATCATTGAACATACATGAGTCATACAACACGCTATCAATAATACAATAGAGAAGAAATTGTCAAAGTAACTGATCATCACACCCCTAGCTTGATTCTAAACATTCAATAAAGGTAAACAATCAATCATGCTTCATATTTAGAGCTAAAATCACAGTAAAGAGTATGAGTATTCATCTCCACCTAATTTTTTGTTCAATTCCTTCAAATCTTCACTCTGTTATCCCAACCTTCTCGGGTCCTCAACCTTTAAGGATAACAAATCATATTTCTCAGCATTTTCAATACTTCTAATAGTTTACATTCATACCCTAATGATTCCCTAGTGATCATGGTATGTGGTGTGTGTAAGTGAGTCATAATAGGTGAGTATCATGTATTTCTACTTCTAAGTACCACTATAGAGGAAGGACATAGCGCGGTAGCTAGATTGCATGTGTAACAATAACAACTAAGGGTATCGACGTGTTACCTCAGTAGGTTATCACTATAACCAATAGATGCATGTGGCACTACCATGGTAGTGTACCACAATAGTCTGTGAATATTGTAGAAAATTGTGTCATTACCACGGTAGAGACACACATTATCACGGTAATCAGAGGAGAAGTTAATGCATATTGTGCATTACTGCGGTAATCATGTGATTTTTTAGAGAACAACACTTTCGTGCATGCCCTTCCACTCCTCGTTTCCTCTTGTTCAATAAACACATGCATCTTATTGAATGAAAGAACATTATCCTTTGCTTCTATTCGCCGCTTTTCTTGTTTGTCTCACAAGAATTCCTTGGATGCTCCTAGGGTTCTATTATATTGAAGGAAACGAGTATAATCTTAGACAATGGGAAAAACAATGATAGAGAACATGGATTTCGCATAAGAACTAACATATTACCTTTGTATCGTCATTCGTGAAGATGTCATAGTTTGAACTCCTCAACTATTGTGCAATTCTTCTTCTATCTATTCTTGTGAGTCAGTTAAGAGAGGATGAAATGGGGCAAATCTAACTTAGAATGCATATGGGAGAAGGAGAAAGGTTGATAAGAAGCAGTTGGTTTTGTTTTGTGGGAGGAGACGTGCAACAATAAGATAGAATGATGAAGTTAGGGTTTTCGCTCAAGGTTGAACATTTATATTTTTAATGCATTACCACAGTAACGCGATCGTCTACTGTGGTAACTAGAACATGGGTTTCATGCATTACCACATTAGTCTCATTCACTACTGCGGTAACCATAATAGTGTCCCTTATTACATTCTTGGGGTTTTCCATGCATCACTGTGGTAGTCCCATTCACTATTGCGACAACTAGAATGGTAGAATTTTCTTCATTTATGTGCAATTTCACACAATATCGCAGTAATGTTACTCATTACCATGGTAACAAGGGCCTCCCATGCTATTCGTATTCTCATTGCTATTTTCATGTTCTTCTGAGTTTCATATTATTATTATTATTATTATTATTATACTTTATTATTATTATTTTTTAAAATAAAATACTTTCCATAAAAAATATTCAGATACATTGAATAAGGATTTTATGTATTATCAATGAAAATAAATTTGATAATCATGCAAACTATGCATGATATCTCTAAATTAAACTTGAAATTTTAATTTAATAATAAAATGGCTAATTAATTCACCATGATGCAGTTCATGAATAAAAAATATTATTTTGGTCAAGCCTGCAAATAAATTGGGACAACATTGTACAATACACTGAAAATAAAAATAGTGAACACAATAAAAAGAATGATAGTGTAGTATAAAAATAAAAAGTGAAAAATAAATAATAAAACATGAAAGACATATTTCATGATGAAAAATACACTTATTAAAAGTGTTTGTTGATTTGAATTAAGTCAACATTTCGGATAGATCTAGAACAGTGTGGATCACGAAGTGGTGGAACATCTCAACAAGTAGAGATGACCACCATGTGTTAGAGTACTATTTCAATCTAAATAAATTATACATGTGTGTATTTAATAACATTATTAAATGACTTGGTTGAGTGCACGACATATAGTATGAAATACCCTCTCTTGTGATCATGTATTTGAATGATTAGATGTCATGTTACTATGTTGGAAGTTATTGAATTCTAGTCATATGATGTTATGATGTGCACTAAGAAAAGACTAAAAAAGATCTTAACCACTTACTGGGGTGATGACGAGCCATTAGGTGTCATCATGGGTGTCCTTAACCCAGACTTGGCTTCGATTGTATATTTGCTTCTTGAGATTGATACTACTATCACAACAGCGATAGAGGTGAGGTGGGACTAAGGGTCACAAAGGACCTCACTCCTTCGTTTGGATCCTGAATAGTTAACTTACCTTAGGGTGTTACCTTTGGATGATATCCCTGACCACAATGGGACACCGAGGAAATTTCTTTTGGTTTTAACGACAACTCAAAACAACCTAATAATTGAAATGCCTAATGTTTGAAAGTGTGTGAAATGTGTGTTTGTTTGATTGTTATAACGGTTTAAATATTTGGTTTGATCCACTTGGCTTTTTGAGTCTACCCCATTTCTAACATTTTAGGTTAGTAGTAACAAGGAGCGGCTGGAGACACCTTCATAGTCGGTAACAAGTTCGATAGTAGTCTTAGTTGTGTTGGGCATAATAGCCCTATAGATTTCTAGTTAATTTTATTGTGTAAGTTGAATAACAAGAGGCCATGGGGTCAAACATTATTTGGTCTTATTGAAGTGTTAGAAAATTATTTCAATGATGGCTACACTTAATAGTTAAAGTTTCATGATACTACATTTAATTATTATGTGTTTATTTTATTTGTTCATCTAGGTGTGAACAAAATGTATCAGCATGGAGAAAATATATATTGGTGGCTTAGGATGAAATATGATACTGTGATCTATTTGCAAAAATGTGATATATGTCTATAGGTTAAAGCTGAAAATCAAAGATCTAGATGATTATTATAGCCACTTATGATACTGGAATAGAATGGGAACATATTATTATAGATTTTGTGATGGATTTTCCTAGAAATCGACAAGGACATGATGCAATATGGATCATCGTGGATAGACTGACGAAGTCGACACATTTTTTACCGATACGTAGTAAAGATGTTGTGGAAAGATTAAGTCAATCTATGTTTGTGAGATTGTGTGAATTCAAAGAGTTATAGAGGTTGTGCGAATTCAAAGAATTTCAATGTCTATGGTCTCAGATAGAGATGCAAGGTTTACTTCTCATTTCTAGCAAAAATTCCAAGAATAATTGGGAACAAGGGTAAATCTATGTACAACATTTCACCCATAGTTTGATGGACAGTCTAAAAGGTTAATCTAGATACTTGAGGGCATGTTAAGAACATGTGGATTGGATTTTGGGGGTAGTTGGTCGGCCTACCTACTGTTGCGTGAATTTTCTTATAACAATAGTTGCTAGTCTAGTATTGGCATGCCACCATTCAGCAAGTAATAAGGCTATATTAGGCCCAGCTTTTTTTCAAGAAACCACAGAAAAGATGCAAGAACTGAGACAAAATCTGAAAGTAGTGCAAGATTGACAAACAAGTTATATGGACAACCAATGAAAAATTTTGGAATTTGGAATTGATGATTACTTAATGTTGAAGATTTTGTCTCGAAAGAGATAGATATGTTTTGGCAACTGAAGTAAACTAGCTCCTATACTTATTGGACCATTTGAAATCCTAGAAAAGATAGTTCTTGTGGCTTATCGGTTAGCATTTCCACCTCAATTGGAAAGGATTCATAATATGTTTCATGTGTCAATGGTGAGGAAATATCATTCATATTTGTCTCATGTGTTGAAATGGCTACATGTTAATTTGAGGTTGGACAAAACTATTGAAGAAATGCCATTTAAGATTTTGGATTGGACTTTCAATGGTAAGGATCAAGGAAACCCCAATGGTCAAAGTGAAATGAAAGTTCTACAGATGAACAGTACACATGGGAGTGCAAAGATTTTGTGAAGCTATAATTCCCAAAGTTGATGCAAACTTAATTAATGTATATGTGACTACAACTTCGATGATGAAGTTATTTCTAAGGAGGAGAGGCTATAACGACCCTCGATTTTGTATTTGAAAAAAAAGGAGAATTAAATGAATTTAATTAGTTTGAAATACCATGTGAGATAGAAATGAAAGCAATATATATATATTTGTAACCCCTTCTATGATAGTTTGATGGGTTAGTGGAGAGTGGTGTTTTCCTCATGTGATTTCTTCTACACTTGAGAGAAGCTTGGCCACCAAGCCTTGGAGAAGCAAGTGTTGGCACCACAAGAGGAGAGAGAGATGAAAAGTGGCATGAGAATGGTGAAGTAGCAACATCAATTGGGTTTATAAAAATCACCACCAACACTCAACTCCATCTTATCTCCAAAATCTATAGTAGAAGCTCTGCAATGGTTCTTCTTTTAGTCAATTCTTCACCAAAATTTGTGATTTTGGTGTTAATGAAAGGAGGAAAATGAGAACAGTAGCATATTTGAGTATCAAGAGTTGAGGACAAGTCTTGTACGTAGAGAATCACAGTTCAACAAGGCTGTCTATGAAGACAAACTTTGTATTCTTTAGCTTGAATTGATGTTTTACGCTGAAATGGTGGTTTAATGGTGAAATTTTGGGTTACATTGCTTTGGTGATGTATTATTGATGATGTGGGGACAAAAATAATGCCATAAGAAGGCAGAAACCATACCCAAACCATGACTAAAAGGCTAGAAATGGTGATGAAAACAGGTCGTTGTGAACTGCTTAACAATTATTTGAACAAAATAATAAGTTAAAATCCAGAAATCATATCCACCTCATAGGCTAACTTCCTTCTTGTGTTTGTATGTTATTCCAAGCTTCATTCAAACTTCAACCTTCAAGATTAGGATTCAATACATTATTCTTAGTGATTCATGTGTTTCTAACACTTTTAAACCATACTCTAATAATTTCTATCTAATATATCCTTTAATATTGTAAGGGAATCATCCTATATAGGTCTAAATGTGGTCTTGGTTCTGTGTACCACGATAGGAGGAAGGATTACCATAGTAATCAGACTGCACATGTGACAAATGAGAAGTGCAGAATCACTATCGTAGTAACTAGTGGGAAAGGGTTGCATTACTATGGTAATGTATCGCGGTAACCAGTGGAATTTGCAAAAAACAGAGACACTAGCATGATAGGCTACCTTGGCAGTTAGAGCGAATTCTCAGAAAGCAAAGGAAAAAACGACGCATTACCACGGTAACAATGATTAGTACCGCGGTAATCAGTATGAAAAGTGAATTTTTGGGCATGTTTCACCCATCCCTTGTTCTCCTATAACCTTGTATTCAAACTTCAAATAGAACCATTATGCCTTTTTTGATTCGTTGAATCCTCTAGTTGCTCCACAAGAACGCTTTGCAGAATTCTGAGCTTTTTGTAACACCTTGCTTCCACTCAGTAGACTTCACCATACGATAGGCTGGCGGTATTACTTTATGACTTTCATTCTTTCTAATTTCTGAGTCCAGTATTCCTCCATATCCCTAAATTCCTATGTTTCCCATACCACATAGAAAATAGAGATACAAGATTGTCTCGATCACGTTTCTTGACCAAACAAGTGTTTTGTTTTCACACGTTTTCAATCTCTAACGTATGTCCTAGAAGTTTCTATTTATGATCCACTATGCCACCTTTGACAACAACCAAGTCTTTGCCTATGGTCTCTTTCTTAGACGTAGGGTCTCAATTCCTAGTTGAAAGAGTCCTTTGTTGAACCAACAACCTTCATCTATTCACGATACCACCTTTGGTACTATCTTTGTACTTTAGTACCCTTGCCCTGACATGCCACCTCCCAGTTTTCTCATAAAAAATAATTGTGTTCTTCAACTTCGACTACTTGTATGAGATGATGGGACAACCTCCAGATCGGGCGGCAAAACTGAAGTTTGCTTGGCAACCACGCTTTCTAGAATAGGATAACCCATCTCCCTTTCAACGTTTAACTTTACTCGGGACGAGTCTTACCCACTGTTAGCTCAACATGTAATCTTTGTATCCAAACAAAACAGTTGAAAAATATATATTTCCTTTTAAAAAAATAATTTTTCAAAAAATTTCAGTTTCTAAAACGGGAGGTAGCGTTTTCTAAATTAATTCAAAATAAAGGTCTTAACTAACCGGTCAACTCTTTGCAATCTTTGCTCAAGTCATCTACCGCCTAGGCTCTAATACCACCTTTGTAACACCTTGCCTCCACTCACTAGACTTGACCACACGGCAGGCCAACAACATTACTTTATGACTTACATTCTTTCTAATTTTTGAGTCCCAATTCTGTGAGACTCTCTGAGTACTTAACTCAATCATAAATTCAATGAGACAAAATATTAGAAAAATAAAAATCCTTCAATATTATTAATCATCTTTAATAAAAGAGTACAAAACTTGAAGTATTTATTATATCAAAATTAAATGTTAAATACTTAGACAAAATTGGGTGAACATGCCCAACAATTATATGATACTAAAGAAAACATTTGGCTTAGTGTCATTCATGTGATATTTGTGTTTTAATTCCTTGAAAGGTTAAAAAGGAAGGGTGAGCACAAAACTCAATGGATCATTCTAAACCTTAAATCATTATTTCAAATTTAGACAAACTAGGCATATCAAAAACATTCATATATTACGTGATTCAAACAAATTTCTTGTTTATAGTTAACGTTAGGACTGAAAGGGGTTAACCTCTGTATTCTAAATCGTGGGCTGAACCCTTAAATTTATAAAGTGGGTACTCTCAAAATCCCAGTTCAAAAAATAATCAATGACAAGCCAACAAGCCGGATCGGGGGTTGGAACACACACGCTGGACGCCCA
Source organism: Tinospora cordifolia (assembly GCA_030144865.1). Lineage (NCBI taxonomy): Eukaryota > Viridiplantae > Streptophyta > Magnoliopsida > Ranunculales > Menispermaceae > Tinospora > Tinospora cordifolia. The sequence continues at coordinate 6,353 of JAJIYU010004098.1, read as the reverse complement.
CATTGCACCAGATGTGGTTATAATCATTCTTTAGTGATAAAACGCACAATTATTAGATTAAATTAGCTATATAACATGTGAGCATGGCATGGATCATTGAACATCATTCATGGCATAGTTCATACATATCATGCGTCATTATTCATAATTTCTAAGTATGCATAATCATGGCATGGCATATCAAATCAAAGAAAACATGTGTATCTAAAGAAAATTTCCAAAAAAATCATCTTTAAAATATCATCACACATGAGAGATTTATTTAAATCAAAACAAAAAGATAAAACCTAGAATTCACTTCCACCTCTAATAGCAACTCCTTCTGAAACTCCTTTTGAACCTCTCTTAGATCTTCTCTACTGCTAGCACAAGATTTGTGCAACACTCCGTTGCTACTACTCCAATGGTTGTTTAGAATAGCTCAAGAAAGAAAAAGGGATGCCAAGAAGGAGGCTAGAGAGAGTAATAAGGAACTTGTTCAATTCTTGCTGGGATGAAGAGAATGGGGAGGGCAGTAGGGTTTATATAGAGTCCCCCTTCAAGCATAGGAATTGCTAAGTGTGATTTTAGGGTTTCTAGAGCGTTCTAACACATTCTCGGGTACTATTTTCAAAGGAATCGCCAATATTACTGCGGTAACCATAGGCGTTACCACGATAATGATGCACGACTCTCCTTTTTTTGTTTTGTGCAGTACTACCGCAGCAACAAATTCATTACCACGGTAGTCACACGACTTTGCAATTTTTTCTTATTTGAGCCGAAATGCTGTAAGATGAAATATATATACTCTTTCTTTTCTTCTTCCTTTCTTTCCTTACTTTTGTTTATTTCTATTTACTTTATATTATAAGTTGAAATACACATAATAGCACCCAAAAATTCCATATTCCTATCTTTTCTTTATTTTTGTTTTCTCATATTCCTGTATTTCTATATTTCTATATCTCTGTATTTCTATATCTCAATATTTTATATTTTTATACATTTCTTTTCTTTAAAACTTTATTTAAATAATATTTGATAATTCTACTTACTTTATATCAATATCAAATCCTATTAATATTATGATTTTTAGTTAAATATCAGATTATAGTATTTGGTAACTCTAATTATTTGTTATTTTTATTTATTGAGTTTTCGTACAAAATTATCTGGGTGTTACATTTTCTTTCTTCCTATCACTATGTTTACTCGGTGGCATGGCTAAGGAATCAACGGGTGTCAAGAAGATGACTAGGAAAGTAAGAAGAGAAGGATTTACACTTGCTTGAGTGATAAGACTGGGGTGCTCATGTGGGGTTTATATAGAGTTCACTTAGGTTGGGTTTAGGAAGTTTTGTGTTGTTTCCTTGGTAGAATTCTTTCTTAAACTCTGTTTTTCTTATTTCCTGTGCCTAAATATTAGTAAGAAATGGTTTTAGCAACAACCCACAAGTTAGAAACTTTACAAACTCCTTTTGAAAACTTTACAGTATCTTTTTTGTACAAGTTTATATGTATTACCGTGATAGTAGAACTACATTATCGTGGTAACTAGAACATAGTTTTTCATCAATTTTTCTGGAAAGATATGCACTACCACTGTAGTGATTTTTATTACTACAGTAACCAATGGGTTAATTATGCGTAATATTTTGTGTTTTGTTCTAGTTTGCCTACCCCTTCATACATTGAATTGTACATCTTTTGCACTATTATTTCCATGGTTTTTTTCAACGTTTATTTTATTTAAATTTTATTTGATAAAATTTTGGGTATTACAACTTATCCCCCCTCAAAATAAATTTCATTATCAAAATTTGTACTTAATGGTTTATTTAATTGTATTGTTATTGTTGTTGCTGAGGAACTTGAGCTTTGGTAGGACAAAACATTGCCACATGTCCTTGCTGGTTACAATAGAAATATAGCCCCTATGCTTGGCCTACTCCCTCTGCTCCTCTTTAACATGGTTAGGTTGTGTCTGGGAACTATGCCATTCTTGCTGTTGAGTCTGAGGTGTCTTATTACCCTTATTTCGATAAGCATTTTGTTTCTTGTTTTCATTCTCTACCTTTTGATCGTTTTGTTTCCTCTTATTTTAGTTCTTCAGAGACTGATCAAAGTTAATGTCTCTTTCAATCATTTGGGCTCTAACTATTGTCTCCTTTAATGTAATTAGCCTTAGAGGAATGACGAGGTTCCTAATTTCCACTTGGAGTCCTTCTGCAAACTTATCAGCCTTTGTCTGCTCATCCCTGACCAATTCTGGTGCAAACCTTGACAGCTCAATAAATTTTCTCTCATATGCAATCACTGTCATATTTTTCTGAGTTAATCGTATGAACTTGAACTAAAGCTTTCTCGTAGTAATCGTGGAGAAGAAGTTATGATAGAACAATTTCTTAAACTGCTCCCATGTCATAGTCGAAATATTAGTCTTAAGGTCATTCATGATAATCTCCAACTAGTGATAAGCAGGTTCAAATGAACTGATGCACTACCAACACTACTCTTCTAGGGTCAGTTGCCCCCAAAGCATTCAGATGTTTGTTCATTTAGGAAAACTAGATGTCAGTTGCCATATGATTTGCCTTGCCATCGAAGGTACTTGGTTGCAGCTTCTAGAACTCAATTAGTAAGTTTTTTTGTTCATTATCTTTAGTGAAAATTTAGTTTTGTACTATTGGACCATTCGGTAACAGGGCATGATGAGCCTGAGGTTGGGGCTATGGCTGTATTGGAGGCAGATTCTGTGCCTAAAGTAGAACCATCATAACTTGTTTGACCACCTTTTGAGTGATCTCTGCCAACATCTCTGGCGATAAGATAGCTCCAACAGGAGCTGCAATTGTTATAGGTAACCTTTGATCCCTCTAACCAGACTCATGAATGTTCTCTGCCCTTGTCGCATTTCATTGGGTTCTTGCCATTATTTACAAGTCAAAAGTCATTTTAGTATCTAATAAGGTACCATAACAAAGACATTCCAAGGAGAATTATATGCTCATTTCAAATTGATCTAAGCGTACACAAATCCATATTTCCTTATCCTCAGGATACAAAATGTTTTTCTAGACTTATGACAATAATTGTTTTTCCTATATCATGTGTCATGCCAATTGTCTCATATTTTGTTCATGCTATCATGATGCTAGTATCATGTTTCTAGGTTCTTGATTCGTTCAATGACCTACTAGTTTATTCTTTTAAGTTTTTTTTTTTTTTGAGGATTTTCAAGGTCCTCTAATATTGTTGGGTATAGGGCTTGAGTTTCATGATCACAGAATGAATGATATACATATTCATGAAGTTCAATTAAATATAGAATGCATTCAAATAATCATTCAATCATACAATTTCAAGCTAGCATAGAGAAATTTTCAAGCTTCCATCCATGCTTCCGAGTTTGAGTGTCCCATACCACTCTTGCCCATCGACATAGGCTTCCACTTAGAGATCTGACTAAACCCTAACAATTTTGCAAATGTCTTGACAACTAAGGCCTCCAAAGCCCTACTATACTCAACTGTCCCATACCAGCTAAGCATAGGGAAGCAAAATTCTTCTAAAGTTACTGATCATTCACCAAACATGGCCTGTCAATCTTCAAGTCCAGGATTCTCTATACCCCCGAATTCCTACGTGTCCTATACTATGCATAAACTAAAGATATAAGATCCTTTCAATCTCTTGTCCTGATCAAACATGTGTTTTCTTTTCACATATTATCAATTTCTAACCCATGTCCTAGAAGTTTTCATTCATGATCGTGCAACCCTTGGCAACAAACAAGTCTCTACCTATGGTCCTTTATCCTAGACCTAAGGTTTCAATCATTTGGCTGAAAGGTTCTTCCGCCAGATCAACCACCCACATCCATTATGATACCACCTTTGTATTCTAGTGACACTTTACCCTGTATTATGACACCTCTTCTTTCATTACTATAATTTTCTCATAGAAAATTCTTTGATAGGAAATTAACTTCAAGTGTGTTCTTCAACTGTAGTTACTTGTATGAGATGGTGGGACAACCTCTTGTCGGGTGGCAAGACAGAGTCTCAGAGACTGCTTAACTAATTGACCTTCTCAAATGGGATAACCCATCTCCCTTTTAATGTTTAGCTTTACTTGGGACAAGGCTTACCTACTATCAACTTAACTTGTAATCTTCGCATCTAAACAAAACATTTAATATATATATATATATATATATATCAAAAACAGACTTTGTCATTCAAGAACATTTTGAACCCAAAAAGAGGAGGTAGGGCATTCTAAATCAATTCAAAGTAAACATCTTACCTAGTAAGCTATAACCTAAGCTCTCGATTCCTCATATGAGTCAACTCTATCTAAGTTTAGATACTATGCCTAGTAGTTCTACTAACCGAGCTCTAAACATTTAGGCCGACACCAATTACTTAAGCTCTAATATCGCCTTTGGTATCATAGTAAACATTTTGCCCAGTAACCTACCTATTAAGCTCTGATGCCACATTTGTAACACTCTGTCTCCCCCCTGTGGTGCAATTGTATCCAATTCCAGAGGCACAATTACCGTAATGCCCTCAAACCAATAATTCAGTATGTTCACGTCATGTGCAAAATGTAATATCAACATCATGACCACCTAAGAGGCGGAAGTGACACTTTATCTCTTTTTCTTTCTTTTTTTTGTGTCCCAACTCTACGAGACTTTATGTTCACAATAACTTATACAGATTTCATAAGAAATACTTTGAAACATTTTGATAAAATAACTCAATATCATTATTTGAAAATTAATTTCAATATTCAAGGGCTACAAGGACCTTTGAATTTATCAATAAAACAACTTTAAATTAAAAAGGAAACTAGAGCCAACATGCTTGACTTAAAACAAAATTATGAATCTAGAAAAGAAAACTTTGAAAGTAATCCATGTAGCCATTGATCTTTAGTTTCCTGAAATGTTAGAAAAATGGATGAGCTCAAGATCCCAATGATCATTCCAAATATTTAAATCATTATTTCAATCAAATAAAATATACATGTCAAACACTTTCATAGATTAGGTGATTCAAATAGTTAATTTTTCAATAGTTGACGGGAAGACTAAAAAGAATCTTTCTCAATGTTCCAAAATCTAGGGAGAGAGGTCAATCCAAATGTTCATACCCTTCATCTGTGAAGTGGGGTCAATCAAAACGCCCAATTCCAAATCATGAAAATTCATTTACTAGTAAGCTAGGTCCAGGTTGGAACACTCACAATGAAATTCATCACTGCACCAATACATGGTTATCATCTATATTAATCTTTCTTTGGTTGCAAAACATAGCATAGCATATAGGAGTAGATGTAAAACAACATAATAGCATTTGAGCATGGTAAACATCATTCTATCTTTATCATAGACATGTTATTCGATCATTCACATAACATAGATCATGTTATCATACATATCATTGAGTCATGTATCAGCATATATTCATCATTCAACTCTAAGCATGCATATTCAAGGTATAAAATGTACATTCAAATCAAAACATTGTCCTAAACTACAAACATGCATACATAAATTATTTGAATCAAAATATTATGTTAAAATTTGGAAATCATATCCAGCTTATAGGCTAACTTCCTTCTTGTCCTTATACGTTATTCCAAGCTTCTTTGAATCGTCAACCTCAAAATTAGGATTCAATACATTATTCTTAGTGATTCGTGTTTTTCTAACACTTTTAAACCATACTCTAATGATTTCCATCTAATGTGGCCTTTAATTTTGCAATGGAATCTTCCTATATAGGTTTAAATGTGTTCATGGTTCTGTGTATCATGGTAGGAGGAATGATTACGACAATAACCAGAAGTGCAAAAGCACTATCGCGGTAACCAGTGGGACAAGGTTGCATTACCACAGTAACCAATGGAATTTGTAGAAAACAGATAGACTACTGCGGTAGTCAAAGCGAATTTCTAGAAATTAGAGGAAAAACGATGACATTACTGTAGTAACCATGATCAGTACTGTAGTAATTAATATGTAAAGTAAATTTTTCGGCATGTTTGTCCCATCCCTTTTTCTCCTATGACCATGTTTGTAACACCCGTAACTTCGTGGTCATGCCACATCATGAGTGAACATGAGATGAATAATAACAAATGAATTAGGGCCATGTATAATTTAACTACGAATGTAGAATATGCTTAGGAGTAAATAAATTATTTCATAGCTCACTCGCGCTTGCGCGAAGGCGCGAGTGATGCAAAAATGAAATATATCATTTGATCAAGAAATAATAATAATAATAATAATAATAATAATAATAATATGATAAAACTATACTTTATGTTTCATATATATATATATATATATATAT
>JAJIYU010004097.1:0-25087 GCA_030144865.1 Tinospora cordifolia | reverse complement strand
TTTGCACCCATAAATTTCTTAAAATTTTCAAAGTTGATTCACTTTACATATTTCATTTAATTTCATTAAACTTGTTTATCTTTAATTATTTGACAAAATTTTGGGTTATTACACAGCTTGCTGAATTTGGGGCTGAGGTCGTACCTATGGCAATGGTTGTACTGGTGGCTGGTTCTACATCTGTGCGAGGTTCCTCATGACTTGTGCCACCACTTGCTGAGCAAACTTAGTGAACATATCTGTAGTCACCACCATCCTAGCTGGAGCTGTTGCCACTAGCACTCCATCCTCCTTTTGCCCAGATTCATCAGTATTTTCACTCTCATACTGTTACCCCTTGTTCTTACCATTATCTATAAGCCAAAAGTCATTTTAGTATTCATCAGTTCAATGTGATATCAATAATAGAAATTTCAATATTCAAAGAGAATCATAATCTAATCTCAATTCAATCTAGGTTACACAAACCTTTTTATCTCAAAATTTGAATACTAAATTTTTTTTGCAACTTGTGACAAGTGTCATCTTTTGTATCATTATTAATAGTTGTGATCCTATTGTCAGAATAACTTTTCTTGTTTTATGCGTTCTATCATGACTCTAGGTTCACGTCTCTAAGTTCTCGGTTGATTTTGTAGCCTATCAGTTTATGCTTCTAAGTTTGAAATTTGAAGTCTTTGAGCCCTCATGTTTGTTTTGGGTACAAGATTTTTTGTTTCATATAATAGTATTCAAAATCATAATGCAAGTAACATGAAAAAAAACATTCAATCAATCACACAATTCATGCTAACATAGCGAGATTCCTAAGCTTTCATCTGTGCCTCCGAGTTTAAGTGTCTCATACCACTCTTACCCAGTGACATAGGCTTCTACTCAAAAACCTTACCACACCCAAATAATTTTTCAAATGTCTCGATGACCAAGGTCTACCAAGTCTCACTATACTTGACTGTCCTATAGCAGCCTAGCATAGGAAAGCAAGTTCTTCTAAAGTCATCGACCATTCACCAATCATGGCCCGTCAATCTCCAAGTCCAAGATTCCTCCCTATCTCAAATTCCTACGCATCCCATACCACGCAAAAACCAAAAATATAAGATCATCCCAATCCTCACCAAACAAGTGTTACGTTATTAGTACATTTTTTTAGTTTTTAACTCATGTCCTAAAAGTTTTATTCATGATCCACTGTGCTTATTTGACAACACCCAAGTTTTTACCTATGGTCTCTTTTCCTTTACCTAAGGTCTTGATACTTGGATGAACGGCTCCTCTGTTAAACCCACAACCCTCATCAACTTCAGGCACCACCATTGGTATCTGAATACACATCTAGCCTAGTTCTCTATGGTTTAAGCTCTCATCTCACCTTTGGCATCCATTGCATAGGCTCTCTTTATCTTTAGTAATATCTAGCTTAGTACTCTATAGCCCAAGCTCTCATCTAGCCTAGTAACCTATTGGTTGAGCTCTGGCACAACCTTTGGTATTAGAGTAATCATCTCGTTCTAGCCCAGTATATCTAATAACTGAGTTCTGATACAAACTTTGTAACACCCCAATTCTCGCTCCTTGGTTTCTGTCACATTTGTGACTCATGAGATATGCGCCATTAAATGTTGGCACAAATATCATCCATCGAGAACCGAGATGTTATTTTTCTCATTTTCCATTCTCATTAAACATCATCTTGACATATTAGAACTCATATAAATAAATAATCAAACTCCTGGACTCACCGAACGTGGCCTATGTGGCTGAAGTCTAAACCATAAAGATAATTAATAATTCAAAACCAATCTGGAGGGCCATACACCTAGTTTAAACCAACTACCCAACAAAAAAAATTTGATAACAACCTCAACCGCAAGGTTTGCAGCTCTTATATTACTTTGTAGTACTATCAACATGAACTGCCTTAAGGGTCACTAAAATAAAGATGTGGAGTGAGCTAAAGAGCCCAATGGATCATACACAATACATCAATAGCATTATTTAAATCAAACATTGAACATACAAACACTTATCATTCATTATGCGTCTTAAACATTTAGTTATCAAGAGTCCTTAATTAAACCAAAGGGTCTAAACCTGGTGTTTTCTCATCATCATCATATTGAAAAAGATAAGAAAATGCACTATGTGCCAGATTCCAATGGGATAGGGGTACACCCATCACCCAACCAAAGAACTAAGGTCACACCTATCGCTCCATCACCAAAGAACTAGAATCACAGCCATAGTTCTATCATTAGGAACTAGGGGAAACCCATCATTCGTTATCACGAGAACACCCACAGTGATCCCCCATAGATCACTATGACGGTACTAGTTCAACTCTTTTATTTATCTTTCTTTGAATATCCACAAACATCTCATAACAAGCACAAATATCATTTCCTCGTGCATAAAACATTATTGTACAATAAGAAAACCATGCTAATAATATCATAGAATATATATATAAAGCAATACTCATCACATGTAATAAAACATTGTAAACACCAAACATAGACATATAATTCATGTCAAATTTAGCATTCATACATTCATGCCATTCACAATTTATATAAACAACATCCTACCATGCTTCTAGGCATTCAAACAATGTAAACATCACATATTCAACATTAAAATTCAAATAATACTAGGGAGCAAGGTAATCACTTCCACATTTATATCTCATTCCCTTTGGGCTTTGTTCACAATGAATTAGCCTTCTCTTTCAATCTACGAGATTCAAAAGCACATCACATGAGTTTGAACATTCCCAAATTCTCTTAAATCATAATTTAATGATTCCCTAAAATCGATGTCCTAAGGTGTATGTAGTGGTCTCAAAGGATCACATTTCACAAATTTTCCTCTGATTACAATGGTAAGGAGTAGCATTACCACAATAATCCGTGTGTGCACAACAAAGACGAAATTGATTTTTTGCCGTGGTACCCCGGTCAACGGTCAATTACCACGGTAACCAGTGGATTCGTGTGTTTCATACTTTTGTGTGCATTGTCTCACTCGTGCTTTTCTCATGTGTTTAATACTTAAATACATGCACATTACTCCTAAAACACTCATTAAACTAAAAGAAGTCTTTATACCTTAGGGTTCTTTGCATTTCCTCTTCGTTTCCCACCAAAACTAAATCTTGCAACACTCAAATCACTTAGGCTTCAAAGAAAACATGTTTGCTCTTAGGGAAATGCTTTACAATGCTAAGAAGTCAAGATTTCGAGTGGGTTTCATGATTTTACCTAACTACAAGACGTTTGGAACAACACCTCCACGGATCTTCTTCTTGGTGAAGCTTGTTTTTCACAGATCTAAGTTCACAAACCAATAGAGAGGGGTTTGAATGAATATAAATCAATCTAGAATGGCAGGGAAGGGAAAAAAATTCGATTATTGGCGGCTAGTATCAATTCTTGGGATTAGGTGTGCAAATGTAGGGCTTAAAATGATGATTAGGGTTTTGTCGGTGCATTGTTCATATATATATAATTCACATATTACTGAGGTAACTCGAAGGATTACCGCAGTAACTTGAAGGATTACCACAATAACCAGAACCCTAGTTTCTTTGTCTTAGTCGGATTACCGCGGTAACCAGAACGTTGTGATTTTGAATTTTTTTTCTGCGTTTCAGTCTAATGACCGCGGTAATCACTTTAATGATCACAATAATTAGAAAGCAGCCACTTTTCAAAATTTTGTTGCTTCCATTTTTTCCAATTATTTTGTACATTAATTAAACATCTCTTAAACTATGTTTTTATGAGTTTTCCAAGGTTTATTATGCTTGAATTATTTTTATTTAAATTTACTAAAACTTTATAAAATTTTTGGGGTATTACTAATGGAGTTCCTTAAAGACTATGATTTCCAACTACACTACCATCCTGGAAAGGCCAATGTGGTGGTCGATACCTTGAGCAGGAAGTTCAACAAATGTGAGGTGAAAAAGGGTTAGATGTCTCAGTTGATTAAGAAATTTAACCTGGGGGTGACATTAAAAAAGAAGCAAGCATATCTGTACAACATGATTTGCCAACCAGATCTTCGGCATCAAATTAGAAATGAACAAAGACAAGACAAGTAGCTCACAAGCTTGATAGAAGGAATTGAACAAGGTAACCATACTAACTTCAAGTTAGATACTAAGAATACCATAAGGCTTGGCTCAGAATGGAGAGTAAGCAACCCATACTAAATGAAGCCCATCAAACCAAGTACACGATTCATCCCAATGGTGACAAGATGTATCAAAACCATTGTAAGACCTATTGGTGGTGAGGACTGAAAAGAGATGTGGGTAAGCATGTCTCCAAGTGCTTAACCTTTCAATAGGTGATGAGAAAACACCAAAAGCCCTCTAGAATATTACAACCACTCCTACTTCCCGAGTGGAAGTGGGATAACATTGCCATAGACTTTGTCAGTGGATTACCCCAAAACCAAAAAGGAGAAGATATTGTATGAGTGATTGTGGATCATCTCACTAAAGTGGCTCATTTTCTACCAATCAAATCCACAGACCAAGTCAATAAGTTGGGAAAACTCTATATACAAGAAATAGTAAGACTTCATGGTGTGCCTAAGATGACAATATCTGACAGAGACTATCGATTTACATCATAGTTCTGACAGAGTCTGCAAAAGGAGTTGGGCACCAGACTCACCATGAGCATCACTTTTCATCCTCAAATTGATGGTCAATATAAGAGAGTCCTTTAGACACTAGAGAACATGTTGAGGTCTTATGTCATTGATTTCGAGGGCAACTGGAGTAAGTACCTATACTTGGCAGACTTTGCCTATAACAACAAATATTAAGCTAGTATAAAGATGGCTCCATGTGAAGCTATCTAAGGGAGGCCCTGCAAATCACCAACCTATTGGATTGAACTTGAGGATCACATGCTTATTGGGCCAGACTTGGTAAAAGAGATGAATAACCAAGTCAAACAAATATAGAAGAGATTGGCCACAACGCAGAGTAGACAAAAAAGTTATGTGGCCAAGAGGAGAAGACTCCTAGAATTTCAAGAAGGTGATAGAGTGTTCTTGAGGATAAGTCCTTATAGAGGAATTAAGAGGCTTTGATATAAAGGAAAACTATCGCCGAGATTCATTGGTCCATTTGAGATACTTAGGAGAATTGGAGAATACGCTTACGAGTTAGGCTCACCAAATTGAATGTTCTCATAACAGAATGTGTTCCATGTGTCAATGTTGAGGAAGTATGAACCCGATCCCTCACATATAATCCATTGGGAGGAGGTAAACATCCAGGATGATGCCAATTATGAGGAAGCAGCAGTTAGGATCCTCAACTGCAAAGTGCAAAGACTAGGAATGAAAGACATTATAACACCTTAGCCCTCAACACTTTCAATTTGGTTTAACCATAGGGCCGAAAGACGTCTGATTACAATTACAAATACACAACTTGTCTTTCTAAGTCAATTATCTCACGCTTTATTTAATTAAAAACATTCACTAAGACAGTTGCACAAGAGATAAAAGAAAACTTTCTAAATCTTTATGGATTTAATAAAAGTGGGAACATGACTTGAAATTCAAACTTCTAATAAGGAGTACATAACTCAAAATAGAAACTTGCAGTGGAAATTAAAATCTTAGGCAACATGCCCTTACATTAAAATAAAGTAGAAACTTTCTAAAAGTAAGCATTCTAAGCCTTTGTAGGCTTCATTGTTTAATTCAATTCCCTAAAAAGATAAGAAATAAAGGTTGAGCACATAACCCAGTGGATCTTTTTCAAACAACCAATTCATTATCTTAGACTAATGTCACATGCAATTTCAAACACTTACAAACAATTAAGTGATTCAAACAATTTGTTGTTACTGTTGTAATTCTGACTAAAAGGGGATCTTATCCCTTGATATTCTTATCCAAAATAACTCCCTTTGAGTGAAAAAATAAATCTTTGTCACGTTTCGTTGGATTTAGGTCTCTTGCTCATAGTCCAAGTATTTTGTGCTACGCCCAATACACACAGTATGATAAACCATATACCCACAATATATGTAAAGAACACATAGTATCCCTTTGGATCACTATGACAATACGTGGTTCTTAGTCTCAACTTCTATCATTTAGTTCTAATGATCATGAAACATAAATAAAATAAATAAATTCAGCATGTTCAACATATAAACATCAAGCATGATTATTCTTCATAAAATAAGCCTAATCATGCCTAATATAAGCGTGGCATGGCTTCACGATCGAGTAAACATGGCATACATGCTAAAATGAAAATTAAATCATGTTACTCAAACCTAAACATGCATACTAAACAGAATTTAAACATGCATGAACATGGTATTAAACTAAAACAATGAAGTGGAGGTTCTAGAAATCACTTCCACCTTGTTTTGCAATTTCTCGAAAATTAAGCCCTTCAAGAATACTAAACTACTCTAGAACAATAACTTTTCACTTAAAAACACTCAAGAACAAAAGAAAAGTGAGAAGGGGTGCCAAGAAGAAGGCTTAGAGAGAACAAGAAAGACTAGTCAACTATTGCTCTGGGATGAAGAAAAAGTGAGCGTAAGGGGGACTTTATATAGAGTTTCAAGAACACAAAGGGGATGTTTTGGTCATGTAATTTTTTCACTCTCTTGAGCATGTTTTGAGTAAGTGGGCCACTAGGGTTTCCTTATCTTGTGTGAGCATACTCATGGTTTAGGCAAGAAATCCAATTTTGGCTCACATGCTTGGGGTCCACTTTCTAATGTAGTCTTGTGCTCAAAAAGGGCTAGGAATGTTTCCTTGGTTGGTGTGAACTTATTTGAGACAGTTTCCAATTTACTTTAGTAAGTGAATCTTTTCTTGTGGGTACGTGTGTTTGTATAAGCATCTTTCCTATTTTCTCTTATGCACATGATTTAGGCAATGGGGCCATGGTTTGAATTGTTTCTAAGGTTGCCATGCAAAAATCATCAAGTGTATCCTCCTTGGTGCATCATGGTGTGAGCAAGGACATATTCTCATTTCATTCCTCCTTGGACGTCAAGGCTAGAGAGAGAGTGCACACACACTTGGCAACTTCCATTCTTGAGAGCAAAGAAAGTTCCCTAGCTGATTTTATCACTTGGGCATCAACTCTAAATGTGTAAGGATTATATTTTTTCAACTTCTATTATTATATTTGGTAAGCAAGACAATATTTCCTTCTCTTTGTGAGTGTTCACCAAGTAAGGACAAACTTGACACTTTGCATGAGCTATTTTTGGCGCCATAGTATGAGCAAGGGAAACTTTCTATCCTTGGACTTTCTTTGTTGGTGCGCCATGTGTAAGTGAGGAAACATTTAGTTTTCACATAATTTAACAACATGGGTATTATAGAAACTTCTACAAATCAGCATGGGACGTTTTTAGCATGCTTGTTGGATTTCTCTCTTTAATCTTTTTATTTTGGGACATATGATATCCTATGGGATTTGTTTCTAATTTTTTTCTTTACTTCCTTAGTGTCTGTGATCAAGGGCATCCTAACAACTTCTATTATGGTTCACCCATGATTTGGATGTTTCTTGTATTCGTATGAACCAATATTAGAACCTTCCAATTTTGGATTAACATGGATTTGGGCATCTTTCTCTATGTTGGTGTACGTATGGATTTGTTTCTATTTCCTATTTGTTTCCTTTTCCTTTGGGGAATTCCATCTTGTGTGCACATGTTTCATTTAGTGTCTAATTTTCCCTCATTTCAGTTTCTTTGTCGTGCACACCAAATTTGGGCATGAGTTCATGGAAACTTTCTATTTTCCCATCTTTCATCATTTCATCTTATTTTGGATGCCCGACTATGTCTATGTAAATGATTTTAATTTTCTTACATCTTAGGATTGGGCACACATGTGAGCAATATTTTTCTAATCTCCTTCTCATTTCCATTTCTTTTGTTTTCATTTCATTTCTTTTCTAAATTCTCATTTGCTAAGATGTTTTGAGAAAATGAAATTTCTAATCAATCCCTAAAATGATTGTTTTTGATCAATTGGTCTCATTTATCATTTCATTTCATTTTGTACAAATTTTGCAGGGTCTTACAACCTACCCTCCTTAGAAAAATTTTATCCCCAAAATTTGTACATATTTAGGAATTCTCAGTGAACAGGCGTGGATATTTAGTCGTCATTTTGCTTTCCAATTCTTAGGTAGCTTCTTCCACTCCATGATGTTTTCATAGCACCTTAACTAATGGGATATTCTTTGTTCTTAGGTTATGTACCTTGTGATCAAGGATTTTAATTGTCCCTTCCTTATACGTGGCATCATCCTAGATGTTTACTTCCTCCCAGTGGACTTGGTTCATACTTTCTCAGCATCAATACGTGGAACACATTGTGAGCTGAGGTCATTTGGCTTGGTAGATCCAAATCGTAAGCACATTTCCCAATTTTTTTAAGTATTTTGAAGGGTACGACAAACCCCGGTGACAACTTTCCTTAAATCTGAATCTCTTGATGCCATTCTGACGACTGATCCTCAAAAATACCTTGTCACCTACTTGGAATTCTAAGTGTCTCCTTCTCTTGTCAACATAGCTCTTCTAATGACTCTGAGTTGTAGCCAATCGTCTCTATATCAGTTGACTTGGTTATTAATTTCTTCCACCAAGTCTAGCCCAGTTAATACATGATCTTCGAGTTCAACCTAGCAGTTTGGTGATTTGCAGGGTCTTCCATAAAGACCTTCCAATGGAGCGATCTTAATACTTGTCTAATAACTATTGTTATAGGCAAACTCCACTAAGTTTAAGTACTTGCTCTAGTTCCCTTTAAAGTCAAGGACACAAGACCTCATCATGTCCTCTAAGGTTTGGATGACTCTCTCAAATTGCCCATCTATTCCAGGGTGGAAAGCAATACTTATGGTGAGTTTTGTCCCCAACTCCTCCTGTAGACTCTACCAAAACAATGAAGTGAATCGAGAGTCCCAGTCAAATACTATCATATTGGGTACACCATGAAGTCTGACTATCTTTTTCACGTGATACCATGGGTTGGAATGACTAAGATAAGGGCTAAAGTCAATCTCCTCTTCAATTCTTAGAATGATTGTTCGCAATTCTCATCCCAAGTGAGTTTAATACCTTCTCTAGTTAACTTGGTCATAGGTTCTGCTAGTTTGGAAAAGTCTTGGATGAATCTCCTATAATATCTAGCCAGGCTTAAGAAACTCTTGATCTCTGTAACTATTTTTAGTTGTTTCCAGTCCGTGATAGCTTCCAACTTCTCCGCATCGATAGAGATGCCTTCCCCTGATATTACATGGCCAAGGAACTTGACTATCTTCATCCAGAATTCACACTTGCTGAATTGGCATATAATTGGTACCTTCTGAGGGTCTCCAACACTATCTGGAAGTGTTTTAAGTGTTTTGCTTCTGACTTAGAGTATATCAGGATGTTGTCCATGAATACCACCACAAACTAGTCAAGATATTATCTAAACACTTGGTTCATTAAATCCTTGAATGTTGCTAGGTCATTAGTCAAACCAAAGGGCATCACAGTGAACTCAAAGTGTCTATATCTCATTTTGAAGGCCATCTTGTATATGTTGGACTCTCTGGTTCTCAACTAATGATAACCCGACCTAAGATCAATATTTGAGAAATGAGTTGTTCCTCTCAATTGATCCAACGAGTCATCAATCCTTGGTATGGGGTACGTATTCTTCACTGTTGCTCGGTTTAGCTTCCAGTAATCGACACACAGTCTCATGGAACCGTCCTTCTTTTTTACAAATAATACAGGAGCTCCCCAAGGTGATTTACTTGGACTAATGAAGCCTTTCTCCCAAAGCTCGTCCAATTGAGACTTCAACTCAATCAATTCTACTAGTGTCATTCTATAAGAAGGTTTGGCTATTGGGTTGGTTCCAGTGTGAAGTTCAATCTTGAAGTCTAATTCTCTAGTAGGTGGCAATCTGAGTAAGTCGTCTGGGAATACATCTTTGTATTCACTAACAACTAATAGATCTTGGATTCTCTTTTGAGAATCTTTCTCTAAAAGTCTCTGGAATTCATCCTTCTACTTCTAACAATTTAACATGGATATGGTTGGACCCTCGGTAGTCTCTGCATATCTCTGTTAATTCTATAGGTTTCCCCTGAAGGTAGGGTTATGGTTACTCACCTCTTAGGACAATCTATCTAAGTTTGGTATTGGTCTAACCAATCCATCCCCAAGATTATATCATAGCCATAAAATGGTAAGGTGCATAGTCAAGTGATATGAGTTTATCCCCAAGCCTTAGGTCACAAATTCACATTCTTTTTTAGGTAACAGTGGTCCCTATTGTTGTGGACATATTCAAAGTTATGGGTAGTGTTTTTGCCACAAGTTGTAACCTATCAGCTAGTTCTTGATAGATAAATGATTTTGAGGCACTCGAGTCAAATAATAGTCTCACAACAACATCAAATAGTAGGAATGTACCTTCCACAGTAGGGACTTAATCTTCTTGGGCTTCAACAGCAAACATTCTAGCCTGGTTCTGACCACGACCCTAATTCTGCCCCTGATTGGTGTTTGATTGTTGCTGCCTACCCTGAGGAGAACCATTCTGACCTCCTCCCTTTGGTAGTTGCTGCTAATGAGTCTGAGCAGGTGCAGTTGGGCAATTTCTGGCAATATAACCCTTCTGCCTGCACACGTAGCACAATCCTTTTCTCCTTGCCTATTCCTTCTATTTGTCCTTGGTCTACCTCTATTTCTGTGGTGCTTTCCCACCACTCTTGCTTTTCTTTTGAACCACTTGATCTTTTTCATTCCTGGGCTTCTTGTTCTTCCCCCTCAACCTTTGTTCCAGGTTGAGCTGTTGTTCCATTGTTAGAGCCTTTTCTAAGGTGTTTTTGTACTTCTTTAGGCCCAAAGTCTTTACTATCTTCTGAGTCTCCATCTTGAGATTCTTTGCAAAACGATTGGCCTTCATTCTCTCTTCCCTAATCAGTTTTGGTGAGAATCTGGTCAGTTCAGTAAACTTTCTTCCATATTTGATTACAGTCAGTTCCCTTTGATTCAGTTGGATGAAATCATTTTGTAGATTACTTTACTCAATGTCACTCCAGCAAAGAAATTTTCATAAAAGATCTTTGTGAACTTCTTCCAACTCATTGCTTCAACATTTATGTTAGGATCCATCTTCATCATTTACCACCAACTTATGGCCAGTTGTAATACCCCAGAATTTTGTCAAATAATAAAAATAAATAAGTTTAATGAAATTAAATGAAATAAGTTAAGTGAATTAACTTTGAAGATTTTAAGAAATTTTTGGTTGCAAATTATGGGTTGACAAATGAAAAATAATATGTTATGGAGATATAATAGCATAAGAATTTTAGTGCAAAAATCGTATATATTTCGATATAGAAAAGTAATCCAAAAGTGAAAAATATATGAAATATTGAGGTATAGAAATAAGAAACCTTATTAAAAAGCTCATTATATAAGGTTTATTAAATTTATTAAAGAAAGATTAGTAAGAATGTTTACTACATTAAATAATCAGTAAATTTATTTAATACATCAAATAATCAATAAGTATAATTCATATATTAAACTATATTATATGAAAACTTAGGTGTAACTTATTGTGTAGCTTATTTGAAAATATATATATATATATATTATTAAAGAAATATAAGTGAGGAATTTATTAGTGGAATTATTTAAATAAATTCTGATTAGCAAGTTGAATTATACATGTAGTAGAAATTCATGAAAAATGAAAATACTTGAAAAAAATTATTTATCAAACTATAGCAAGAAAATTAGTAAGCTTTCTTTATGTCAACTTATTATACAATATGAGAATTAGAAACAGGGAAAGATATATGTATATTGGTGCAAATCACGTAACATAGTAAGTATTATTTACAGAGAGAAATAAATACAACACCAATTTGCTTCGTTATTAGGGAAATAGAAACTTGGAAATAAAAGTATGAATGCATTTGAATTTAGAAAAAAAACAAATGGGTGGCATACTGCCTGAAACTATTTTGTATCCAATACGCACACACACACACACACACACACATATATATATATATATATAATATAAAATAATTGAATAAAAGGGGCACACCGCCCGAAACCAAAAACAAAACAAACTAGTGTGGCACACTACCCAAAACTAAAAGAAAAAAAAATTGTGTCAAACGGGCAGCTCTTATGTATACATATATATATATAAACAAAGATGGTCTTGGAAAGTCAACAAAAATATCTAAAGTGATTTGTATTTATATGAAAAAATAAAGAAATTAGAAGCAAAGAAAATTAAAGCATATATATATATATATATATATTAAGTAAAAAATGGCTTGCCCTATTACAATTGGTGTTATTTTCTAGGCATGGGGAGCACGAAATTTAAAAGAATTAGAAGGTTCTCTCCATTAGAAATACCCCAAAGTTAGCAATTCTCACCCCTCCAAACTCTATTTAAAGACCCCCTAGTGCTCCCATTCTCTTCATCCCAAAGTAAGAGCATACTAGTCCATCTTGACTCTCTCTAACCTTATTCTTGGCAACCTCCTCAGTTCTTGAGTAATCTTGAACTGTTCTTGAGTGTTTTAATGCTTTAATTTAGTGTTCTTGAGTATTCTTGAGAGTTCTTGAATGTTTAAAAGTTTTGGAGTAACGGAGTTCTACCAGATTTCAGAGGTGTGCAAAAGAAATTTACTTTTTGAGGTGGAAGTGATTTCTAGCTTTTACTTCTTTATTTTCATTTGAATAAATCTTGCATGTGTGATGATGTTTTGAAGTTTATTGTTTAATAATATGTTTTAATATGCATGCTTTGTTTATTTGATGTGCCACGAATATACATATTACGTATATTTAGAATTTAAGAATAATAATGCATTATATGTATATGAACTGTGCCATGAATGAATGTTTAATGATTCATGTTATGTAGATGTCATATTCATAGTTTAATTTGATATTGTGTATTTTATTACTAAGAAAAGATTAAATAATGATTATAACCACGTACCGGCCCGATGATATGCTGCATAGTGCATCGTGTGTCTTCCACCCCAATCCAGCTTGCCAGTTTACCACTAATGAATTTGAATTGAATTTCTAAAAGTGATTCCACTTCATAGATTGAGGTTTGAGTTTCCAAAAGTGATTCTCTCCCCCAGGGATTGAGTTTATATGTGTGATTCTCTCTCCCACAATGTGAAACACAGAAATTAAACTCTTTAGGTCTTAGGGTTAACTATAAACAATTTTTTTTTGAATCACCTAATGTTCAAAATTTTTTGATATGCTTGGTTTTTTTTAATTGAAATAATGATTTAAATGTTTAGAAAGATCCACTGGGCTATGTGCTCACCCCTCCTACTTTAATTTCTTTAGGGAATCACAATTTTGAAGATGCATGCTAAGGAATTAGAATATGTTTTTGTTTAGAAGATTTATATTTTAATGTAAGGGGCATGATGGCCCAATTTTTTTATTTTTGCTGCAATTTGTTTAAAGACTTTTGTTATAATAGTTTTTTTTTTCAAATTTGAGTTATTTACTCTCTTTTATTTTTATTAAATTAATAAAGATTTGAAAAGTTTTTCTTTTGTCTCTTTTGCAATTGCCTTAGTGAATGTTTATTAAATAAATGAGGTGTGGGATAAAAGAATTAGAATGTCAAGTTATGTACTTGTAAATGTAACATAGGCCTAGCCTGCCTTGTGGTTAAATTTTGCTAAGAATGCAGCGGACGAGTCCAGTCGAAAGTATTGGGGATTGGGTTATTACAAAGGTGGTATCAGAGCTCAACTATTAGATATACTGGGCTAGAACAAGATGGTTACTCTAATACCAAAGGTGGTATCAGAGCTCAGTCAGTAGATGTACTGGGCTAAAAATAGAAAGTTTCCTCTAATACCAAAGATGGTATCAAAGCCTAGGCTTTAGGTGCCTTCAACTAGAATTAGAAATTTAGTCTTATACCTACACTAGTATCAGACTTAGGAAATAAAACCTAATTAGGTGCTTTGAGTTGAACTTTGAATACCCTACCTCTTATTTTTGAAAGAAAAAATGTTTTAGAAAGTGTTTTAAAAAAAAAAAGAAAATATATGTTTTGAAATTTTTGGTTTGGAAACAAAGACTGCAAGTTGAGCTAATAGTGTGTAAACATTGTCTGGAGTAAAGTTAAACATTAAAAGGGAGGTGAGTTATTCCGCCCTAAAAAACACAGTTGCTAAGTAGATTTCGGTCTTGCCGTCCAATCTGAAAGTTGTCCCACCAGCTTATACGAGTGGTCTGAGTTGAAGTACACCTTTACTTTCTATAAAAGAAAATTAAAAGGTGAAAAAATAGGGCAAGAAACTATTAGAAGTCGAAAAAAGATGCCAACGGTGGTATCTTGACTAGATAGAGGTTGTGAATCGACAAAATTGAACCATAGGTCTAGAGAAGAGACTTTCGGTAGAAAAGTGGGTGTAGCCATGGGTGGCATAGTGGATCATAAATGAATAAAATATTAGGATATAGGTTAGCGACTAAAAACTTGAGAATGAAAAACTTGTTTGGTCAAGACAGGAGATCAAAAAAATTCTATATCTCTAGTTTCTATGTAGTATGGGATGCATAGGAATCTAGGGTATGGAAGAATTTTGAACTCAAAGAATGACAGACCATGTTTGGTGAATGATCGGTAACTTTGAGAGAACTTGTTTCCATATGCTTGGCTAGTATGGGACGGTCATGTATAGTGGGGTTTGGGAGGCTTTACTTGTCGAGACATTTGCGAAATTGTTTGGGTGTAATGAGATATCTGAGTAAAAGCCTATGTCGATGGGCAAGGGTAGTATGGGATGCACAAACTCGAAGGCACAGATGGAAACTTGGAATTTCACTATACTAGCGTGAACTTTTATGATTGTATGATTGCTTGATTGCATGCTTTGCTTGTTCCATAAGTATTATATTGCTTGTGAAACCAAATCCTACACCCAACAAGCACATTTGAAAACCTTGAAATCCTCAAATAGAACTTAGAAGAATAAACTATTAGGCTACTAAATAGATCGAAAACCTAGAAATATGAATTTAGAGTCATGATAATACGGACAAACAAGAACTCAAGAAAAAGAATAAGATAGATAAGACAACCATTTTTCTCTAGTCTAGAAGAACATTTTGTATCTAGGGGATAATGAAATATGGGTGAGTACCATAGATTAAGGTTCTCTTTGAAACTTCTATGATGTAATACCCTAAATTCTCTACACTCAATTAAATGAAATTTATCATTTATTTAGTGAAATTTGGGGGCAAAATGAAACCATGCTCATTTCAGGGCAAAATTTGGTAGGTTCCAAAACTCTCATTTAGTTCCCCTTAGGGACACAAAAAAACTTGAAATGAACAAAGGTGACATGAACCAACTAATGGGACAACGTACCTAAAAATTAGAATAATTGGTCAAGGTTAGGGTTTTCATTTGCCAAACACATTTCAAGGGGTCCAAATTAGGAAAAAATTGGCATTTAGGGTACTATGGGGGATTGAAATAACCTGAAATGAAACAAAATGACATGAACTAACAAAATGAATAACATATCCAAAAATTAGAACAATTGGCCAAGATTTGGATTTTCATTTGCCTAGTAACCTCAATGGGTCTTAAATAAGAACGTTTTTGAAGGAAAACCACCTTGGGCCAAACCATATCCTTAAAATGTGCATTAGGTTCATGTGATTCCAAAACAATAGTTTATAAATATAATTCCTCGTAAATAACGAGAAACAAATTTTTATTTGATTTTTGTGAACCCAGAGTCTTGGCCACACTAAGCATGTGCAAGTCACATGGGTGGAACACCATGATCATGTGTACCTTCACCCTACCCTAAGCTCCATGTGACGTTTCCTTTATTTGAGTTCATGTAGAATGATCCCATGTGCCATGAAAATGATCAGGTATGCCACCCCTATGAGATGTACCACTTATTATTAAGAAACCATGAATAAATGATTCCATGTGCACCATGATGTGATCATATACACCATGCTCTACACACCAAAAACTTCCCAAATAATCCAAATTAGAAGTTTATAATTTAAGAATAGAAGTTGCTGAAAAATGTTTCTAAACATGCAAGGATCAAGATTAGAAGTTTTTAATCCAAGAATAGAAGTTGCTGAAAAAATGTTTCTAAACACGTTAGGATCAGGATTAGAAGTTTCTAATTCAAAATAGAAGATTGCCAAATCTTATTGATTTGGTGCACATAAGAAAAGGAATCCATTACCAAAACATATTGGAAAGTTGCCTTGCTCATAATATCACACCTAGATTAACTTCCAATCAAAGAATAGTAAGTATTGTAAATCCTTTTTGTGTTCACCCATAAATACGAAATCAAATAAAGCTTATATCTTGTGTTCACACTAGGAATTGGAAACCAAATCAGCCTACATTCTAAATCGTGTGCCCACTCAATCTATGCATTCCAAAACATCCCCATAGTGGAATGGAAAGGTTTCCTAGTGTAAGCATGCCCAAACCGTCCTCTAGTGCTCATAAAACTCTATATAAACCCCCTCATGCTCTCATTCTTCTCATCATAAAGTAAAGAGTTGACACTTCCCTCTTTGCTTGTTCTTGCCCTCTTCTTGGCACCCGTTCTCACTCTCTTTTCTTTCTTACATGAGAAGTTCTTATTTCAGTATTTTAGAGAGTTTTTGAAGTAGTTTTGTTGGCAATTAGAAGTCTTGATGTTTTGAAAGTGGTAGATAAGGGGAACCTCTACCGAATTTTACAAAGAAACTCGTATTAAGGTGGAGGGGATTTCTTGAACTTCTACTTTGCTCTTTCAAATTTCTAGCATGTTTATGCTTGTTTGAATTCTTGTTTTTAGCATGTTTTATTTTAGTTTCAGCATGTTTAATCATATTTTAATTTTAGTTAAGCATTTTTAATGTTTTAATTACTAATGAGAGCATGCACTTAGAATCCATGTTTAGGATTTAATTCAATGTTTCAAGCATGTTATGTAATGTTTTCATGCTTTTTTGGTTGTTTAAAATTCTGATATTTACATTTTGAATTTCTTTTATGATTATGTGACTATTAAATATAAGAAATTGAATATAAGAACCACGTCCTGTCATAATGATCCGTATGGGTGCTATGGGTGTTCTTTACACATGCTTGGAGTGTGTGGTTGCGGGGCACAACTAAGCGATACTTGGTATGTAGCATCCAATGGAAAGTGACAAAGAAATTTCTTTCCACCCTAAAGAAGGATATCTAAATTAAGAACATCAAGGGAGTAGAAGTCCTTTTAATCTTAATGTCAACTACAACCAAAAAGTTGCTTGAATCATTAATGCATGAAAGTTTTTGAATTTGGATGTGCTATTGATTTGAAATAGTAACTTAGTTGTTTAATGAATGATCCATTAGGCTATGTGCTCAGCCTTTCCTTTTATTTTTCAGGAATTTGAAATGCATGATCAAGCTTGCTAAGGAATTAGAAAGTATATTTTTAGAAAGTTTTTATGTAAGGGCATATTGCCCAAATTTTGAATAAAGACTTCTGCTGAATTTTTGTTTTAAATTTTAGAGTTATGTATTCTTTCTTTTGATTATATGAATTCAAGAATGTATTTCTTTATTTTATTTTAAATAAATAAAGAGTTAAAAGTTTTCATTTATTCACTTGAATTATCTTGTTGAAAATAAAACTCAATGGAAGCGTATTTATGAATATTTCAATAAGTGTTAGAATAAAGGAATTGAGATACAAGTTGTGTACTTGTAAATGTAACATAGGACCCTACCTACCTTGTGGTTAAGATCAAACATGTCTCTTGGGGGTTGGGGTGTTACAAAGGTGGTATTAGAGCTTAGCTATTAGATATGTTGGGCTAGAAATAGAAAGTCAAGCCTAAATATGTGTTGTTGGGCTAGAATTAGGAAGTCAATCAGTGGTTGTTTAGCTAGAATTAGAAACTTTAATTAGGGTTTCACTTTAAATTGAATTGAATTTCGAATGCCATACCTTCTATTTGAAAATTGAAAATTGTTTTAGAAGGTGTTTTCAGAAAGGAAATATATGTTTTTGAAATGTTTTGTTTGGATACAAAGACTACAAGTAAAGCTAAACATTGAAAATGAGGTGGGTTATCTCGCCCTAGAAAACATGATTGCTGGGCAAACTTCGGTCTCACCACCCAAATTGGAGGTTGCCACACCAACTTGTACAAGTAGTCCGAGTTGAAGAACACCTTTATTTTCTATAAATGAAAATTAAAAGGTGGAAAAGTAGGGCAAGAAAGTAAATTGAAGTCGAAAAAGATGCCAAAAGTGGTATCCCAGATAGACAAAGGTTTTGAGTCAACCAAACAGAACCTTAGGTCCAGGGGAATGACCTTAGGTAGAAGCATGGTGTAGCTATGGGTGGCATAGTGGATCAAAAGCATAAATCTTTAGGACATAGTCTAGAGACTGAAACTTGTGTGGAAACAAAATAGGCTAGAGACTGAAGCTTGTGTGAAAACAAGAAATTGTTTGATCAGGACATGGGACCGGGAAGCTTCAATATCTTTCGATTTCTATGTAGTGTGGGATGCATAAGAATACGGAGTTATGGAAAAAGCCTGGACTCAGAGAATGATGGACCATTTGTGGTAAATGATGGGCAACTCTGGCAGAACGGGTTTCTCTATGCTCGCTTGTGTGGGACGGTAGAGTATAGTGGGCATGGGAACCTAAGTTATCGAGCAATGTGCAAAATTGTTTGGGTGCGGCTCTGTTCTAGGTGAAAGCCTAAGTGGAAGGGGTAGAGTGATATGAGAGACTGGAACCTGAAAGCTTAGGTGGAAGCTTGAAACTTTGCGGTGCTAGTGTGAACTATTTGATTGTATGATTGTGTGATATGCATGTTTTACTATTTATTTGCTTTGAGACCAAATCCTGTACCTATGCATGAAAAGAACCTAGAAGAAAAACCTTTAGGCCACTAAACAAATCGAGAACCTAAAAACCAAATCTAGAGTTATGATAGTACGAACATTTGATGAAACGAACACTGACGTTGAAAAAATGAACTGGGAAGAGTTCAAGGAGATCTTCTATGACAAGTTCAACCTGAAGGCTACCCTAGGAAAAGCTATAGGAAAACTTTATAAGACTCAATTAGAGAGATCTCACCTTGACTGAGTACGAGAGAAAATTTACTGAGCCACCCAAGTTCTCTTAGGAACTAATCTAGGAGGAGAGGATGAAGGCTAATAGGTTTACTCGGGGTCTCAAGATCGAAATCCACAAAGTGGTTATAACTTTGGGTTTCAAGACATATAGGGATGTCTTGGAAAGAACTCTGATCTTAGAGCAAGAACTCAACGTGTAGCAAAGGTTGAGAGAAAAGAATAAGAGGCTTGCGAATGAAAAAAATCATGGATCATAGAAAAAGAATAAGAGTGGTAAGGCTCCACAGAATAGGGGTAGGCCAAGAACAAGTTTAGAAAACAAGCCAAGAGGCAAGGCCTGTGCTATGTGTGTAGACAGAAGGGTCATCTTGCTAATGATTGCCCAATTATACTCAAGCTCTTCAGCCATAGAATACTCATAGAGGAGATCAAAATGATCATTCTCATGGCAGACAACAACAACGGAATGCCAACCAAGGGCAGAATCAGGGTTGTGGTTAAAACCAGGCCTGAATGTTCGCTATGGAGGCCCAAGAAGATCAGCATCCTCTGTAGAAACCCTAGTAGACCAATGTTAGGACAAAAAAATTAATTTTTGGAATATAACTAGTGGAAGATAGTTCTTAAGACTCGCTATATGTTAGCATTTATTTTGTCTTTGAATAAGGTTTTGTACCTGTGATCTCCAATTAATGAAAACAATTTCTTTAAGAACTCTTGTTGCTTACTTTAAATATTCAAGAAAGTGTTAGTCACTTAAGGTAATAACCCTAAGACCTGTCGTGTGGTAGAGTCCATTGAGTCAGAGGTGGGGTACAACAAAGAAAACTTTCAATAGACTAAGAACTTTAGGATAGGTATGACCCTGAATGAAAGACAAGCCTATCTCTATAGCAAGTCTTACCATCAGACCTATTGCATCAGATCAGGGATGAACAAAAGGCAAGATGAATACCTCACAAGCCTGATGGGGAAAGTGAATAGTATAAGCATACTGACCATAGGTTAGATGCTAAGAATACCCTAAGACTTAGGAAGAAAACACCGTATGGGTAATTGTGGATTGTCTCACTAAAATAGCTTAGTTCTTGTCAATCAAATCCACAGATCAAGTCAGTAAGTTTGAGAGAGTTATTTGAATATTAGAGGATATGTTGAAGTCTTGTGTTTTAAACTTCAAGGGGAATTGGAGCAAGTATTTACGCTTGGCAGAGTTAGCCTATAACTATAGTTATCAGGCGAGTATTAAGATAGCTCCATTCGAGGCTCTTTGTGGAAAACCCTACAGATCACTTACCAGTTGGGCTGAACTCAAGGACCATGTATTAATTGGACTAGATTTGGTGGAAGAAATTAATAACCAAGTCAAGATAATACAGAAGAGGCGGACTACAGCACAGAGTCGTTAGAAGAGTTATGCTGACTAGAGAAGAAGACCACTAGAGTTCCTAGTAGGGGACAAGGTATTTTTGAGAATTAGTACTTAGAAGGGCATCAGGAGGTTCGAATTCAAAGGGAAGTTATCTCCAAGGTTTGTCAGACCCTTTGAAACAACTGGAACAATCAAGGAATGTGCTTATGAGTCGGACCTACCAAATCGAATGATTTCAACTCATAACGTATTCTATGTATCCATGTTGAGAAAGTACGAACCTAACCCCTCTCATATCATCCACTAGGAGGAAGTGGATATTCAAGATGATGCTACTTACGAGGAAACAACAGTAAAAATCCTTGAACATAAAGTATAGAGTCTACGAATGAAGGATATCCCGTTACTGAAGCAACCTAGGAACTCAAAAGCGAGATGAACACAAAATATCCACACCTATTCACTAGGAATCCTTAGCTATGTACAAATTTTGAGAACGACATTTTTCTAAGGATGGTAGGTTGTAATACCCTAAATTCTCTGTACTTAATTAAATGAAATTTATCATTTGTTTAGTGAAATTTGGTTGCAAAATGAAACTAAGCTGATTTCAAGGCTAAATTTGGTAGGTTCCAAAACTCTTATTTAGTGCTCCTTAAGGAACCAAAACAACTTGAAATGAAGTAAGGTGACATGATCCAACTAATGAGACAACATATCCAAAAATTAGAACAATTGGCCGAGGTTTGGGTTTTCATTTGCCAAACATTTTTCAGGGGGTCAAATTAGAAAAGAATTGGCATTTATGGTACTTTGGGGGATCGAAATGACCCGAAATGAAACAAAATGACATGAACTAAAAAAATAAATGACATATCCAAAAATCAGAACAATTGGCCAAGATTTGGATTTTCATTTGCATAATGACCTCAGTGGGTCGTAAATAAGGAAAGTTTTTGCAAAAAAATTACCTTTGGCCAAACCATACCTTAATATGTGCATTTGGTTCATGTGATTCCATAACTATAGGTAATAAATCATAATTCCTTGTAAATAAGGAGATATTAATTTTTATTTAATTTTTGTGAACCCATGAAGTCATGGCCACCCTAAGCATGTGCAAGTCACATGGGTGGAACACCATGATCATGTGTACCCTCACCCTACCCTATGCTCCATGGGACATTTCCTATATTTGAGTTCATGTAGAATAATCGCATGTGCCATGAAAATGATCAAGTATGCCACCCCTATGAGATGTCCCACTTAGTATTAAGAAACCATGAATGAATGATTCCATGTGCACCATGATGTGATCATATACACCATGTTCTACACACCAAAAACATCCCAAATAATCCAAATTAGAAGTTTATAATTTAAGAATCAAAGTTGCTGAAAATTGTTTCTAAACATGTAAGGAACAAGATTAGAAGTTTCTAATCCAAGAATAGAAGTTGCTGAAAAATGTTTCTAAACACCTTACGAACAAGATTAGAAGTTTCTAATTCAAAATAGAAGATTGCCAAATCTTATTGATTTGGTGCACATAAGAAAAAGAATCCATTACTAAAACATATTAGAAAGTTGCCTTGCTCATAATATCACACCTAGATTAACTTCCAATCAAAGAATAGTAAGTATTATAATTCCTTTTTGTGTTCATCCATAAATAGGAAATCAAATAAAGCTTATGTCTGGTGTTCATACTAGGAATTGGAAACCAAAACATCCCCATAGAGGAATGGAAAGGTTTCCTAGTGTGAGCATGCCCAAACTGTCCTCTAGTGCTCATGAAACTCTATATAAACCCCCCCGTGCTCTCATTCTTCTTATTCTAAAGTAAAGAGTTGACACTCCATTCTTTGCTTGTTCTTGCCCTCTTCTTGGCACACCTTCTCACTCTTTTTTTTTTCTTGTATGAGAAGTTCTTATTTCAGTATTTTAGAGAGTTGTTGAAGTAGTTTTGTTGGTGATTAGAAGTTCTTGATGTTTTAAAAGTGGTAGATAAGGGGAACCTCTACCGGATTCTACAAAGAAATTCAATTAAGGTAGAAGAGATTTCTTGAACTTTTACTTTGCTCTTTCAAATTTCGAGCATGTTCATGCTTGTTTGAATTCTAGTTTTCAGCATGTTTTATTTTAGTTTTAACATGTTTAATCATATTTTAATTTTAGTTTAGCATTTTTTTTATGTTTTAATCACTCATGAGAGCATATCATGCTTAGAATCAAAGTTTAGGATTTAATTCAATGTTTCAAGCATGTTATGTAATAATTTCATGCTTTCTTGGTTGTTTAAAATTCTAATATTTACATTTAGAATTTATTTTATGATTATGTGATTCTTAAATATAAGATATTGAAGATAAAAATCACGTACTGTCATAGTGACCTATATGGGTGCTATGGGTAATGTCTTTCTTCCCTAAAGAGGGGTATCTAAATAAAGAACATCAAGGGAGTAGAACCCCTTTCAGTCTTAACGTCAACTACAACCAAAAAGTTGTTTTACTCACTTAATACATGAAAGTGTTTGAATTTGGATGTGTTATTGATTTGAAATAGTAACTTAGTTGTTTAATGAATGATCCATTAGGCTATGTGCTCAGCCCTTCCTTTTATTTTTTAGGATTTGAAATGTATGATCAAACTTGCTAAGGAATTAGAAAGTATATTTTTAGAAAGTTTCTACGTAAGGGCATATTGCCAAAATTTTGAATAAAAACTTCTGCTGAATTTTTGTTTTAAATTTTAGAGTTACAGACTCTTTCTTTTAATTATATGAATTCAAGAATGCATTTCTTTATTTTATTATGAATAAATAAAGAGTTTGAAATTTTTCTTTATTCACTTGAATTATCTTGTTGAAAATTAAACTCAATAGAAGTGTATTTAGGAGTATTTCAATAAGTGTTAGAATAAAAGGAATTGAGATGCAAGTTGTGTACTTGTAAATTTAACACAAGACCCAACCTACTAGTAATTGAGCTCAAACCTGTCTCTTGGGGGTTGGGATGTTACATATGATACCTTATCGGATGCTAAAATAACTTTGACGTGTAGATAATGGAAGGAATCCAAGAAAATACCAATACACCTGATCAGAGCAATCAAGGGGTAGATGTGGTAACAACTTCTGTTCTATCACCAGAGGTAATAGCAAAAATCACTCAACAGGTGGTCAAGCAGGTGATGAGGACTCTACAACCATAGCTTGAGGTTCAAAATGAACTAAGAGGAAAAATCAATGAGCTAGTCATTCCTCTAAGACTAAGTATGCACAATGGAACGACAGTTGAAATCAATTCAATCAAAAAGGATATCTACTTCAATTGATCCATAAGAAATCAAAATAACAAACCATAAAATGATCAAAAGATGGGGAATGAAAGCAAGAAGCAGAAACAAACTCAACAAATTGAAAAGAAGCTAAAGAAATTGGCTAAGAGACCAAGACTATGCTATGTGTATAGGCAAAGGGGTCATATTGCCAAAGAATGCCCGACTACAACTACTCAAGCTCCTTAGCCACAAGATAATTAGGGTTATGGTCAAAACCAAGCTAGAATGTTTGTTGTTGAGGCTCAGGAAGACCAAGACCCTCAGTAGAAACCCTTGTAGTAAAATATTAGGACAAAAGAACTAATTTTGAATATGAGTAGTAGTAGGGAGCCCTTTAGTTTAAGATTGTTATATGTTAGCATTGATAAATTTTGAGTTGAAATAAGGCTTTGTACCAATTATCTCATTAATTAAATTTATTTCCTTAAGAACTCCTATTGTCCCATTTTAAATAAGTGTTAGTCTATTAAAGTAGCAAAACCCTTGGGCGTACCAACTTAGTCAAAACCAAACTATTTACTAAAAATACTTGACAAAATGACGCACAGGTGAATGTGTAAAAATTTCGTGGACGAAATTCTTTTACGGAAGGTAGGTTATAATATCCTAGAATTTTGTCAAATAATTAAAAATAAATAAGTTTAACGAAATTAAATGAAATAAGTTAAATGAATTAACTTTGAAGATTTTAAAAAAAATTTTGGTGCAAATTATGGGTTGGCAAATGAAAAGTAATATGTAATGGAGTTATGGAGATATAATAACATAAGAATTTTAGTACAAAAATCTTATATACTTCGATATAGAAAAATTACCCAAAAATAAAAAATATATGAAATATTGAGATATAGAAATATATAAGAGAAATAGAAACAAGAAACTTTATTAAAAAGCTTATTATATAAAGTTGATTAAATTTAATAAAAAAAGATTAGTTAAATTATTTAGTACATTAAATAATTAGTAAATTTATTTAATACATTAAACTATATTATTGAATGCAAGAAAATTAGTAAGTTTATTTAATATATCAAATAATCAGTAAGTATAATTCATATATTAAACTATATTATATAAAAACTTAGGCGTAACTTATTGTGTAGCTTATTTAAAAAAAAAAAAAATATATATATATATA
>JAJIYU010004096.1:0-25105 GCA_030144865.1 Tinospora cordifolia | reverse complement strand
ATCTTGTGGGAAACTTGCCAATTCTTCAAAATTTCGTGCCCCCCAAGCATAGGAGATTAGCAAGTAATTTTTTTGGAAATTTTTGGGAATTTAAAAACTAATTTTTTGGATTTTTGAAGTATTTAATCGAATTTTTCGGATATTATTTTCAGAGCATCGGATCGGGACCGTTAGATTATCCTCAAATCACGCATTCGTATCTCAGATCGAGCGGGTTGCATCTAGGCAATTGGATCTTCCTCGATCACAGTGTCGAATCTTTGATCGATAGAGATGCATGAATCTGGGCCGTCTGATTTGCATCGATCACAGCTCTCGGTTCGCGATGGATCAGATTTGTCTATCTGGGCCGTCGGATACGCCTCGATCGCAGCATTGGATCGCAAACTCGTTTTGGCGCGTGCAACGTTGGCCGTTGGATCGGGTGGATGAGATTTCGGCTGTTGGATCGTTCTCGAGCGCCTCACTATTCGCGATCAACGAACTACGTCTACACCGTCCGATTTCCTCAAACTCAAGACAGCAGATCGCAAAATCGATCAACGAAACACATCCAGTCCGTCCGATTTCTTCGATCGTAGTGTTCGTTCGCGATTATCTCAGAACGCCTCAATCTGGACCGTTGGATTGATTGTGTTGATTGCAGACCATCCGATCTGTGGTGATCCGGTGTTCCAGGGCATTTGATGCAATCTTGATCTGGGCCTTTGGATTGCAGATCATGATGATTACTCGATCTTGGCCGTTGGATATAGTTTCTATTTACCAAATTTGATTTTTAATGTTGCTATTATTCGAAAATTGCCAATTTGACAATTTCTAATTGATGAAAACTTGATTTTCTTACATATTCCCTTCTATTTTATGATCTTACTAATATTTTTCCCTTTCTAATTATTTAATATTACATTTATTAAATATTTTTCTATTTCTTTAATATCTTTAATGCCAATAATTAAATAATCTACATTTTTCATTTCCATGTATTTTTATTTATTTCATATTTCATTTTCAGATAATAATTTATGTAATTATAAATTAATATTTATATAATATTTTATTTATTTTTAATCAATACACGTATACTACATTTTTATTATATAAATTTTTCTATGTACATATTCCTATAATATGCAGTATTAACATTTATTATGCTAACACACGCCTTATTCATACACATATTAACCTATATGTGTATATATTTTTTATTTCTATTTATTTCTTAAGCAACTCTTTAAATTTCATAATTAATTCTACTAAATTAAAATTTTTATTTAATTATCAATTTAAGGTCTTATTTGCCTAATTTCTCTAATATATTTTATTTTTCATGTGTCAACCCACAATTTGTACCTAAAGAATTTCTTAAAATATTTGAAATTAATTCACTTAACTTCTTTTATTTATTTTAAATTATTTGACAAAATTCTGGGGTATTACAACTAATATAAATCATATCTATACATATATTTAATTGCTAATTTTTATAATCCATATATTGCTAAATGTTTTTTCAACCTACATCTATATAATATAAACTTGCTAATACTTTTTTATTTTTTATTTTGAGATTTTATTTATTTTCAGTATTTGAGTTTCTTATTATTTATATTATCCAAATTTTTAGAAAATTTTTCAATATCCAATTTATATTTCTATTCTATTTTAATTGTATAATTAAATTATAAATTCTATATATTTTGTTTTCATTTTTTGTGATGTATTAAATCTAAATCAACTAGCTAATTAGATAATTTACTTAAATAACTGATTAATAATATTTTTCACTTTTACTTTTGTAACCCATAAATATATAACTTGCTAATCGGGGTTTATTAATTAATTTGACTAATAAATTTTTTATTTTCTATTTTCTTTAATATATATAATATATATATTTTAATTAAGCTACAAATTAAAATTTTGCTCGGATTTTGTACTAGATATTTTTTTTAAAGAAATGAAAGTAATTCTTTAAATTTTTTTATACTTGTATATGCATTGGTTTTCTTAATTAATTTAATTTTACTTCATACTTTAGAGTATACACTGTTTGTATCAATAAATGTTATAATTTTTTTCAATTAAAATATTTATTTGAAATTTGTACAAAATTCATAGGTGTTACAGACTCTCTCAGACTTACTGACTTGATAAGTGGATTCGATTGGCAAGAATTAAGCCACTTTAATGAGACGATCCACAATTACTCATACAGTGTTTTCTCCCTAAGTCTTAGGGTATCTTCAGCATCTAACCTAAGGTCAATATACTTATCTTATTCAATCTCCTCCATTAGGCTTGTGAGTTATTTGTCTTGCCCATATTTATCCTCGATCTAATCATAAAAGATCCGGTGGACAAGACATGTTGTAGGGATAGGCTCGTTTTTCATTTAGGGTCATACCTATCCTAAAGCTCTCAATTTATTGAAAGTTTTCTTTGTTGTACCCCACCTTCGACTCAGTGGACTCTACCACACGGCAGGTCTCAGGGTTGTTACCTTAAGTGACTAACACTTTGTTGAATATTTAAAGTAAGGCAACAATAGTTCTTTAGGAAATTATTTTTATTAATTGGAAATCACAAGTACAAAACCTTTTTCAAAGACAAAATAAATGTTAACATATAGCGAGTCTTAAGAACTCTCTTCCACTAATTATATTCTAAAAATTAATTTTTTTGTGATGACATTGGACTACTAGGGTTTCTACAAAGGATATTAATCTTCTTGGGCCTCCACAACGAACATTTAGGCTTGGTTCTCACCACAACCATGATTTTACCTTGGTTGGCATTCTGTTGTTGTTGTCTACCCTGAGAATGATCATTCTAACCTCATCCCTGAGTATTCTTTAGTTGAGGAGCCTGAGTGTAATTGGCAATCCTTAGAAAGATGGCCCTTCTATCTGCACATATAGCACAACCTTTGCTTCCTGGTTTGTTCTCTAGACTCGTTCTTATGCCTTAGGTCAATGATAGTAGATTTCGTGAAATTAAGGTACTTATGCCTCGTGTCCTTAATTCGAATCTCTACAGAGGCGAGAAAACCCCAAGGGGAAGGGATAGTACCTTGAGTTACCCAGTGTGTCAGTGTGTTACCAAAATGTATACTAATTTTTAAAATATTATTTAAATAACCCCTCAATAATATTCAAGACTCTAACACTTTGTAAAACAATTTAAAAATAAAAATTTTAATACTACCCTTGAAACTTTCATATGAACATTATGTAGAAAAATGAAATAGTAGCCTTAAGACAAGTTCTCTTGAATCCAAACCTTTTCTAAAAAATATTTAAGACAAACTTTACTAAATGTATGTGTAAATCTCTAAATTATTAATTAAAGATCAAAGACCTTAACTCAGTACTTTTACTCCATCCAAATATTAAATTTTGCATAAAATAAGGCACGTTACTACCTTTCACATAATTTAGATATACTTTATATTTTTAATTATTATGGTAAGAATTAGAGTTATTGTTATGTAATCATGCAATCATGACTTGTGAAAATATTCTATTGTAAAAAAGGAAAAATGAAATATTGTGTACAATATGAAGAAATTTTGTTATATTTTATTTATATTTAGGGCATCCACAATGGGGTATATTAAATGCCTAGCTGGCGCTTAATATACCCCCTCTGTATCAGACGCTCGTTGTTAGGCGTCTACCACTAAAAATAGTCATCGAGTGCTCAGTCTGCACGAAGCGCTCGGTGAAGTTTTTTTTAATTTTTTAATTTTTTTAAAAAATCAGACAATGCAGTTGCAGCGCTATATATATATATATTTATATATGTAATTAAAATATATTGATTTTTAATTTAGAAAATAAAAATAAAAAATTATTTTAAGTTAAAATAAAATTAGAATTATTTTAAGTTAAATAGTATATATAAAAATTAAATAAATATATATATTTTTCAAAATTTAAATAATATTTTTAAAAATTAAAATTTATAAAATGAATAAATTTTAATTTTAAATAATATATAAAAAATAATTTATAATTTTTTAAAAAACTTAAATATATTTATTAATTAACTATTTAAAATAATGATGAATGATATTTAAATTTAAATTTAAATACTTATATATATATATATTAATTTGAATATGAATAATAAATATTTTTAAAAAATATGTATTTTATAAATAAAATATTATAATTAGTATATTTAATAAATTGATGTGATTTTGAGACTCATAAAATATAATCTAATAAACTTGTAATATTGTGAGTGAAAATTTAATGAGTTGATAATGTGGATGAAAAAATTAATGAGGTGAATGATATAATAAATTATGACATTGGAGATGCTCTTACACTATATTCAATAATTTTATTTATATTTTATTTAAACAAAAGCCTTAGTACATCAACTCCAAAAGTCAAATAAAAGTTAGAAATATAATATTTTTATTTATCTCAAAGAGGATATTTATAAAAATAATATATAAATTTTATTTATTTATTTTTTTCACGAAAATGCTTGAAATGGTGGGAGTGGGAGTGGCCGAGTGGGGGAATAGGATCATGGGAAGTGTGGGTTTTACAGGTGGTCCGTCCTCCCGTTCACCAAAAGCGACAGGAACGTTACATATAGTTTACGATCAGCACCGAGGAAGTAACAAAGCAAGTTTTGAGAAAATGAAAAACCTTGCTGGAATCCGGAGTCACCAGTATACACTACCAACAATCTCCCTGCAACTCGGACCTTCATTACCTAAGCCTTCCCTTCTTTTAATACCTCACTTCAAATCAACCCTGCCAAAACCTCTGAAAATCTCCTCATTTTCATCTTCATTTTCTTCTCAACCACAATGGTCCAAACCCCTGAAATCCCCTCTCTCATCCCTCCTCAAATCCACTTGCGTAGCACTCGCCGCCACCGCCCTCTTCTTTGGGCGCTTTAACAATCCCTCCTCCATCGCTGCTCCCATCTCCCAACCCTCGACCGTCGATTCCATTGACCCTACGAGTGATTCCAACGAAGTTAAAGAGAAAACCCTAGAGGAATACCTTGATTCTCACCCCGAGGACGCCCGGGGGCTCAAAGCCCTAATGGAGGTTAAAATCAGGCTTCGGAAGTTCCCGGAAGCTATCGGAATCGTCGATAAACTGATAAGGATCGAACCATTCGAGCCTGAATGGCCGTTATTCAAGTCCCATCTCCAGAACTACAATGGAGACCTTGAATCGGCGAGATTAGGGTTTGAAGAAGTGATTTCTAATAACCCTCTTTCTGTTGAGGCTTATCATGGGCTAATAATGGTGGTTTCGCAATCCGGGTCCGGTGAGTTGGATGGTGTGATTGAAAGGATTGAGAGAGCAACGGAGAGATGCAAGAATGAGAGGAAAAAAGATGTTTCGAGGGATTTTAAGTTGCTTTTGGCTCAAGTTAGGGTTATCGAGGGGAAGTATACGGATGCATTGAAGGTTTATCAGGAACTTGTGAAGGAAGAGCCTAGGGATTTCAGGCCTTATCTATGTCAAGGGATTATTTATACTTTGCTGCGGAAGAAAGATGAAGCTGATAAGCAGTTTCAGAAGTATAAGAGGCTTGTGCCTAAGGAGCATCCTTATGCTAGATATTTTGATGATAATATGATTGCCACAAAACTTTTTGGTCAAAAGGTGGAGAATGAGAGAATGGGTTCAAGATGAAGTAGCTGAGAGAAATGGGCATTCTCCACGGAAAAAAAAATGTATTAATCATCTGACTACTGAAGGTAAGGCA
Source organism: Tinospora cordifolia (assembly GCA_030144865.1). Classification (NCBI taxonomy): domain Eukaryota; kingdom Viridiplantae; phylum Streptophyta; class Magnoliopsida; order Ranunculales; family Menispermaceae; genus Tinospora; species Tinospora cordifolia. The sequence goes on along the minus strand of JAJIYU010004096.1, from coordinate 19,357 downwards.
TCTACATGATAAAAGTTTTGAGCATTTCTATTCTTTTTGCGTTTGTTCGGAAATTCTGTAGTCAAATGTAGCCATTTGGATTCTGATTCATGAACAATATATACTTTTCCCCAATTATTTATAAGACATCTCTGATGTTCTTATGGGTTGTGTTTTTAAAATAGTATCTTCTTATCATCATTAAGAAACTTCTTCTTACATGACATAAAACATTACTTGATAGATAATTAAGTTAAAAAATGTTCTCCAATGCTTTGAACTAATCTTATGGATCGTGTTTTATTTTTCTAAACAAGTTGTCAATCAAATTTGATAAGTGTCATGTCATCAATATTAAATTTTCAAAAATGGCAGTCCAGCAACTCTTTGAAAGTGGATGGGTCATCTGACAGCCACTCTTAATTGTTTTTTTTTCCACCTCAGTGTGAGAGTAAATGACGATAGTTGCATTGAAGAAATCTAATTTAATTAAATATTTATTTATCCTATGTTGTAATTGATTTTTTATAATTCATTATTGCCTTGGAAATGTCCTAACATAGATTACTTTGAAGGCTCGCACTTGGAGTTATAAACTTCACTTTCAAATTGAGATGTGTTATTCTCCTTTCATGTGGACAATTTTCACATGTATTACTTTATGTGTGTTTTACTGATGCATTTTAGGTTGACTTTTAATATTTTTTTTTATTCTGTAAACAGCATCATATAATCATAATTTCTATTCATTGCAATGTGTCCCCTTATAAGATTAAGAATATATCACCTTATTTGAGGACAACTACTTAACCATGAAGGGCTTCCTCACCAAATAAGCTTCATCAATACCGAAAATAGAGCCTAATCAAACTGTTGTCTAGATTTAAAGTTAAAGCAGAATAATGGGCAACACATAACAGTTTTATTTTATTTTCTCATTTTTCACTGGGATTTGAATATTAGAATAAACTAATCTTTTCTGTTATGTTTCTCTTGTTACACATTATTTATAGGGTTATATATGATGTTGTAACCTTTGTGATCAAGGGTAAATAATTAAATTTCTGGAATTCTGGATTGACAATTCAAGATTTATTAAGAGAAACTCACTTAATTTGGTGGCAGAATATTTACTAAGTATGTAGTTTTTTGTCATCGAAAAGAAGTTAGATATTTCAGATTAAACTAGCTCTCAACAATTTCCAATTCAAAACTTTAACAACCGTCAATATATGTTACAACTAAGTGACATATGGGTAATTGCTAGGGATTGAGGAATACACACACACATGCAACTTAGTGATACAAACCTTCACTTAGTTAATCCACTTCAGCCCCTATTAATTTGAGCAGGAGACACCTCTATTGACCCATCTCAGAATCAAACTCTTGGTCCATGCTTTTTGGCAAAAACTTTGAACCATCAGTCCAACCACATTTTGGTTGGATTGAGAAAATATCATTGAATTAGTAGTATGGTGAAATAGGTCTACTTAGCCCTTGATAAAATTGAACATAGGAATTTGATTTATATAGTCAACCTTTTGTAGTTGTAAAAGTGCTTAATCGAGTTGAGTTAAGGGTGAGCACACCACCCTAGAGATTTGGGTCGAGTGCCCTAGAAAAGGGTGGGTCAATTGAGTTTGTAAAAAATAGACCCCATTTCATCGAGTCTGGCTTGGATCTAGGTTGTACTTGATCCTAGAGACTTGACTTGACCCATAATGTAGGTCCTTTGTTTCAAAGCCCACTCTCCTGACCTCTTATTAAACCAGTTTTTCCATTTAAAGTTAACTCAATTTCTTGTAGCCCATGCTCCACTCCCAAATCCCAATCTCCCAGAGAGAGTAAAAAGAAAATTTTCTTTTCTCAAGTCTCAATAACTCATACAACTGTCCTTCTCTCTTCTCCAACTCCATTTCCATTGAGTTTCAAGTTCAAGTCCTCATTCAATCAGTTGCATTTAAGGTTGAGGACAACAAAGCAACCAGACCTCTTTTTTCCTACTCTCCTCTTTATTCTCAAGCTTTTCTTGCCAACCATGCAACTCGTTTTTTCCTCTCCAACTGTGACCAGTATTAGTTTTGCAACCTTTGGCAATGAAGAAGAAGAAGAAGAAGAATGAGCCCTAGGTGTATTACGCGCCTTCATCTATTTTTTTCTTTGGAAAAAGAAGAAAGTTGCCATGAGTATTTAGGATTGTCCATGTAGATTTTGGACAATGAAACTTATATATCTTCTCGTTGTCTTGTCAATATAGATTATTAACCCGAAAACGCACTGCGAAAAAAAAAAATTTAGGCTGACCTAACAACCCACAACCCACGCCGCAAGACATAGGGTTAGGATTTTAGGGATTTTACAATAATCTTGAATGGCATTTGGTCATCCCATGATGCCACTTGATCATGGTGGGTAGGGGACCAAATCTGACCTAAACCAAACCTGTGAACAGTCCTAAGTTGAGTTGTATAGTGAAATAGGTATTTTCATTTGATTATTGGTGAACATTTTATTATTAGAATAATGGATAATCATACAACTGTGGACAATTAAAAAAAAAAAAAGAAAAAACTCATGCTTGAGATGCAACTCATGGTAGTTTTTGCATCTATGCATGCTAGATTTAACATGATTAGCTAGTCACTTTCTTGCTTGGGTGAAGTATTGGTCCATCCATAAACATGCCAATGTATGTTGATAATGAAGTTAGTCTTTTTTTGTAACACCCCACCTCCCCTAAATCCTCTGTAAACACGTGGATCACACCACTTGGCTGGAAGGTGGGCCGGTGTCACATTATTTCTATTTTTCACTCTTTCTATTTCAGTTCAAAGTCTCGGGGATTTCTTGAGCATCATTATCTCATAAACTTTCCTTAATAAAGTAACAAGTGTTTTTAATAAAAAAAATAAAATCTCACTAATTGAAACATAAGTAGTACAAAACCCTACTTATGCAATAATTCAGAAAAATTACATTTTGAAAACATTTAACTAAAATAATTCCATATCATTAACTTTTCCAAAATTGAAAGGTACATAGCCTTTGTGTCTATTACTGCGGAATTAATCTCAAATAACAAAATTTGGGCCAACGTGCCTTACAAATAAATAAAAGTTCTAAAGAAAATGTTCTAAATAAAATAATGCCTATGTGGCTATCATGCTGTCTCTGTTGCCCTACTCTAGTTTAGGTACCTACTCCAGTTGCCCTTGAAATCAAGGACGCAAGACTTCAACATTTCTTCTAGTATTTTTTGAATGATTCTTTTAGACTGACCATCGGTTTGAGGGTGGAAAGCAGTACTCATGGTTGGTCTAGTGCCCAACTCTTTCTGTAGACTATGCCATAACTATGATGTGAATCGAGAGTTTCCATCAGATATTGTCGTCATAGGCACACTATGAAGTCTTATTATCTTTTTCAAATAGAGTTCTCCCAACTTACTGACTTAGTTTGTAGATCTAATTAGTAGGAAATGAGCCACTTTAGTGAGACGATCCACAATTACTCATACAATATCTTCCCCTTTCTGGTTTTAGGGTAATCTACTAACAAAGTCCATGTCGATGTTATCCCACTTCCATTTAGAGACAGGGAGTGGTTGTAACATCCCAGAGGCCTTTCAGTGTTCTGCCTTCACCTGCTGACAGGTTAAACACTTGCAGACATACTTAGCCACATCTTTCTTCATTGCTTGCCACTAGTAGGTTTTTCTGATGTTTTGATACATTTTGTCACTACCTGGATGCATCGTGTACTTAGTTAGATGGGTTTCGTTATGCATGGATTGCTTACTTTGTCTATTCTGAGGTATACAAATTCTATCTCCAAGTTTTAGGGTATTCTCAGCTTCTAACATGAAGTCAGTATGCTTACCCTGTTCCACTCCTTCTATTAGGCTTGTGAGCCACTTGTCTTGCCTTTGTTCATTCTTGATCTAATGCAGAAGATTCGGTTGACAAGTCACGTTGTACAAATACCCTTGCTTCTCGTTTGATGTGACCCCTAGGTTAAAGTTTTCAATCAATTGGTGTACATCTGAGCTTTTTCCTCTTGTTTGCGGAACTTCATACTAAAGGCATCGACCACTACATTGGCCTTCCCCAGATGGTAGTGTAGTTGGAAATCATAATCCTTAAGCAAGTCCATCTGTCTTCGTTACCTGAGGTTTAGCTCTTTTTGGGTGTAGAGATGTACTTCAAACTCTTGTGATCTGGAAATAAATCAAACTTCTCGCCGTAAAGATAGTGTCTCCAAATTTTTAGGGCAAACACAATGGCAACCATCTCTGAGTCATGGGTCGGGTATGTGACGACCCACATTTTTGACATTGGATTGACGAATCCGACATTTGTGTACTCCATGTATTTTCTGGAATTTTAATGAGAAAATACAAAATTTTTCTCAATTTCGAATTAATTATCAAAGAAAATGAAAATAATTCGAGAAAATGCAATTTTAAGGAGAAAACACATGAAAATATTAGGAAAAAGTGTTTTCTTGAGGAAAATAAATTATAGGATTAATTTATGAATTTTTGGAACAATTATCGGATTTTTGGAATAATAAATGGAATTTTAGGGAGAAAAATATGATTTTTGGAGAAATTATTCAATTTTTGGAGAAAATAATTGAACAAATGTTGAATTGGTGTATAATGTTGGCGTTTTGATGGAAAATGATGAATTAGCCAATTTATAATTGTAGAGGACAAAAAATGCGAAATTTCGATATATAACACACATATATAAATTTATATAAGAAAATGATAAAAAAGGAAAAAACAAAAAAAATTAAAAAATTAAAAAAAAAAAGGAATTTCGGGCAGCTTCAGCACACGGGCCGAATGGCCCTTGCGGACTGAAGCGGGTCTGGCCGCCCTGGGCCCGATCGCGCGGAATCGGGCGCAGGCCAGCGGCCCGCGCCAGTTCGACGCCCAAATCGTGGGCCGGCCCACGCGCCCAAGAGGGCCCATGCGTCCCAAATGAGCATAATCCTTAGGTTTTTGTCCTCTTGTGCGATTTTTTCTGATTTTTTTGTCAAATTTCCAGCAGTTTTGGGCATTTTTCCAGCACAAAAACCATGGGAACTCATGGTATTTGATCCATGGTTTTGGCCATCACTTCATGGCCTCCATTGTGACCAATCCAGGCTACCAACTGGGCGTCCAGCATGTGATGCTAAGTGCCACCTGGATGCCACATGTCATCCACAGCAAGCACCCTCATGCAACAAAAAGACATTCTTGAGCTCAAAAGAATTTTCAGATTTTGTAACCAACTTTTCAAGCTCATAACTTCTCCAATTCTCCACCAAATCCTACAAACTATAGCTTGATTTGAAGCTTGTGCCACCACCTACAAGATCCTACAAGTGGTTTGCCTAGCCTGGAGTCGTTTGAAGCAGAAAACACCAAGAAGAGGGCTGTTCACACTGTTCAAACCCAGAAATTTCAGAAAGTGTGTGCTGGAACCATCTTTGGAGTCTTGGACCTTGGCCATTTTCAGTTCCTTCTTGAAGGTAAAATGGTTCACTCCTCTCATTTTAGTATGTACTTTGATCTTCAAGGGTTAGAGAATGAGAAATAAGACCTTATGCATGATTTTAGAACCCTTGAACCACTCTAGGTATGTCCCTAAGGTAAAAGTCTATCATTCTACTCCTTATCATGAATATTCTAGTGTCCATGTGGTAGAAATCAGAAATTGAAATGTTTTATGTGTTGTATAAGTCACTGTCGCTAACTGTTAAGACATACTGTTGCGACAGTGCCGACAGAAACAGTTTGGGACCAGAATAGGAGCTATATTCGGGACACCTAGAGGCAACCTTTCGAATTGGAACCAGAAGCATTGTAGACTCCATAATAGAGGTTTCAGAAAGGTATAAAGACTTGACCTTAAACTCTTATGAATGTGTCTTGTTATACATGCAAATATGCCATGATTGTAGGGTGCTAGAGCAAATTTCCTTGTGTTCTTTAAAATATAGCAGAATATTGATAGAATGATAGACATGTTTTTGATGTTGCATGCTACTGATTTGAAGTGGTTGTGATTAGTGAATATGTTATGACTTGTAAATTGTAAGTAGACACAAGGAACAACCCATAGAATGATGATTGAATGAGGGAAAAGAACACTAGAAGATTGTAGAATCCTTGAACCCAGAAATTTCCTGCAATCTGTTTGAAATTTTTGAAATAAAATTGACTGACCAAACCATGATAGATGGAGCTGAAATTTGGTGGAGAGACCCCTAGATATGTCTAGAAGTTGCCTACAAAATTTCAGAGCATTCTGATGTGTGTAGCTAGGTCAACTAAGGCAAACAGTCACTGCCTGTCACAGGGGATACGGGATCTCTGTAGTTTATGTTATCATGCTTAGAAACCTTAGTAAATGAGGTCCAAAAATTGTAATTTAAAATTATAGGGAAACCTTAGGAAGTCTAGAACAGTTCTGCAAAGTTTGGCGCAAATTCGATGAACGGATTGCCCGCAGAAAAATCGGGAAAATGATTGCGCAGATAGGGTCATAGGTTAAGGTTTGTGCCTAAGTAATGAGAATCGCGGATATTGACCCTTTTTGGCCCAATTAACCCCATAAAGACCAGAATTGACCCTGTGTGACTCTGTTGACCAGCTAGGTCAACAAATGATAAGTTGAATAGGGTTAACCAAGATGACCGAGGTCAATCAAATGGACTTAGTAACTAAGGCAAATGAATGAACGTATGTGAACTACTCTTGACTAGGTCAAGTAATTGATTAACCAATGATATAGAATTAGAGTGAGCCAAGTCCCATATTAATGATAAGAAGTTGCGCCGATTTCGCAGGACCCAGTGCTAGCGGGACGCGACCGGTCGCGAGAGGAGTGTCGGTAGCGGAGCATTCCTGGGAGTAGTGTTTTCTAATTCATTTCTTAGAGCTTGTTATTTTGTGCATTATGAAAATGGATTACATATTGTGATGGACGCTCATTTTTTTAAATGGGTTTTAAATGAAAAGTGCAGCGAGACTCGAGGTCCGAGAGTACAGGGTTAGGGTGAGTTGTGTCGGTCTCTTATACGATCCCGAGAGGTGACCACCTAGCACAGAGTGTCCACTAGGGGGTTCTGTGGGCCTATGATGATGACAACGACAATAAGACCTAATCGGGCCGTCACTATAAGGCAACGACAATAAGTTCTGGTTGGTCATTACGATGATGGCAACGACAATAAGACCTAATCGAAGTCGACACGATGCGCCTAACTGTCTGCAACCCGCTCGAGAAATTTTTAATCGCCTCAGAGAGCTTACGAGCCTCGGCGAATGTTTTCATTATTTAACTGTTTTTGAATGGAGGTGCACGACTGCATTATGAATTTAAATTGTGTTTACTGTTACATTAACTTGCATAATGCTATTGCTCATGCATTCATGGCACATGTTTTAACTGTGAAATACTTGTTTTAAGATTGAATTAGACTGCATTACTCACTGAGCCGCCGTGGACAATTAGGCTCACTACTCTAACTTTCCAGGTTCTTAAGCAACGGATAAGGGCAAGGGAGTGGTCATCGCCTAGAGCCGCGTTCCCTTACTCTTTTTGGTAGGACTTCTTGTATTTCCCTTTCTGTTATCGTCTTTGAGGGTTAGGATCTATGTATAGGGGTGAGGATAGCCTGTATATAATGAACAACCTCTCCCGTTGCTACACATGTGTAATGACCCGCTTTGGAAATATGAAGTTCTTATTGGTGTTCGTATGTTAAATTTCTTCTGCATTCCTTATGATTACTCTGATACTGTGTGATGTGGTGTTGTATGTTGAGGCTTAACAGTGTCTTGGTAAGCTCGGCTTGTGAGCAGGTTTGTTGGGACACTGTGCCGGTCGGTTCACCATTCATCTTAGGGAAGGGGTCTCGACAGGGTAGTTTTGTTCATGAATCTTCAGTTGTCGAGGCATATGCAACAACCTTTCCATCTTGCATCAAGATTGCTTCCAATTCGTTTTGTGAAGCATTCGTATATAGAAGATAATTAACACCATGGGTAGGAGTGACTAAGATGGGGGTCGTAGTCAATCTCATCTTCAGCTCTTATAATTATTGTTCACACATCTCCTCCCAATTGAACTTGACTCCTTTCCTGGTCGATTTGGTCATGAGTTCTGCCAATTTGGAGAAGTCTTGGATGAACCATCGATAGTACCCAGCCAGGCCTAAGAAACTTTTGATCTCTGTAACTATCTTAGGTTGTTTCCAGTCCATGACAACTTCTACCTTATCCGGAACTACAAAGATGCTTTCTGTTGATACTACATGACCAATGAACTTGACTGTCTTCATCGAGAACTCACATTTGTTGAACTTGACATACAAATGGTTTCTTCTAAGGGTTTCTAACACAATCTTCAAGTGTTATAAGTGTTCAACTTCTGATTTTAGAGTAGATTGGGATGTCATCTACGAATACTACCCTAAATTGGTCAAGGTATTGTTTAAACAATCGGTTCATCAAATCCATGAAAGTTGCTGGGTCATTAGTTAGACCATAGGGCATCACTGTGAACTCAAAGTGTCCATACTGAGTCCTGAAAGTTGTCTTGTGTATGTTGAACTCTTAGATTCTCAATTGGTGATATCCTGACCTAAGATTGATCTTTGAGAAACGAGCGACTACTCTCAATTGATCGAATAGATCATCAATCCTTGGTAGGGGGTACTTGTTTTTTTTTTCTTGCTGTTGCTTGGTTCAATTTTTGATAATTAACACATAGTCTTATAGACCCATCTTTCTTCTTCATGAACAACACCGGAGCTCCCCATAGTGATTCACTTGGCTTGATGATTCCTTTTTTTTGGAGCTCGTCTAGTTGAATCTTTAATTCGATTAGCTCGACTGGTGCCATCCTGTAGGGAGATATGGCTATGGGGTTGGTTCTAGGTGAAATTTGATTTTGAATTCTACTTCTCTAGTAGGTGGTAGTTCGGGTAAGTCATCTTGGAACACTTCATATTCCCTAACCACTTCTAAGTCTTGGATTCCTCTTTGCTCTACAGGGTCTCATCATAGAGTTTCTCGAACTCATCTTTCTGCTTTAGGCTGTTCAACATGGCTATCGTTGGGCTTCTCGGTAATCTTCGCATATCATCGTTGATTCTATAGGTTTCCCCCGAAGGTAATGTTATTGTTACTCGCCTCTTACGACAATCTATCTATGCCTAATACTAGTTTAACCAATCCATTCCCAATATTACATCATAACCATAAAATGGTAGTACACATAGGTTGATTAAGATTAGTTTACCTCCAACTCTAAGGTCACACTACACATCCTTTTCGAGGTGACAGTGGTCCCTATGGGTGTGGATATATTCAAAGTCATGGGCAAGGTCTTTGTTACTAGTTACAATCTATTTGCTAGCTTCTTAACAATAAAAGATTTTGTAGCACCCGAATTAAACAACAGTTTTACAACAACATTAAATAACAGGAATGTACCTTTCACAGTAGGGACTTGATCTTCTTGAACAACAATAACAACAAACACTCTGGCTTGGTTCTGACCACAACCCTAGTTCTACTCATAGTTAGCATTCTGTTGCTACACCTTGGGGACGACCATTCTGTCCTCCTCCCTGATTGTTCTGTGGTTGTTGTCGTTGAGGAGCCTGAGTTGGTGCAGTTAGACAATTCTTTGCTAAGTTACCCTTTTGCTTGCACAAGTAGCACAACCCTAGTCTCCTCGCTTGTTCTTTTGGTTCTTCCTTAGGATGTACTTGTTGCTGAGTCTAAGGTGCCTTCCCACCATTTGTTCTACTTTTTCTAGGCCCCTTGGTGGTCTTTGTTAGTTTCGAGCCTCTTGTTTCTATTTTTCAACTTATGTTCGAAGTTGAGTTCTTGCCTCTAGCGTTAAAACCCTTTCTACGACGTTTCTGTAAATCTTTAGGCCCAACGTCATTATTATTTTTCGGATCTCAATCTTGAGACCCTGAGCAAACCGGTTAGCCTTCATCTTCTTTTCCCTAATTAGATTGGGTGATAACTTAGCCAATTCAATAAATTTGAATTCATACTCGGCTACTGTCATGTCTTTCTGATTCAGCCTAACAAAATCTTCCTGTATCTTCCTCAGTGTGGCTTTTGGGAAGAACTCATAAAATATTTCCTTGCACTCCTCCCAATTCATTTGCTTGATGTCAGTGTTTAGATCAGCCTTCAACATTCGCCTTCAACTTCTAGTTGGTCCCTTGAATTGATGGGTATCCAACGCCACTCTACGAGGACTCGTTGCCCCTAACACGTCCAGGTGTTAGCACTAGGAGATGGGTATCCATCTCCTAGTGCTAATGATTTGTCGTCGTGCAGTCATAAGTTCCATCAAATTGGGATGGGCGGAGTTTTTGCAACTCCATCAGCACATCTCTTTGTTCCTTGTCTTCCATGTCCTCTTATGCCCTCTGACGAACGAGAACCTCGAGTACTGGCATTGGCTGTTGTATTGGAATCTGTTCCTTCACCGGTGGCTATGGTACCGCCTATGGTATCATCTAAGGCAGTGCCCTCATAATTTGGTCTATGACCCTCTTGATGACTTCCGTCATCATATTCTCCATTTGAGTCTCAACTATTCCAGTTTGTGCCTCATGTCCTTGTGGTTCAGTTTTGTCAGATGTGGCAGCGTTGGTGGCATATCTCTTGGATCCAACCATTATCTACAAGTGAAAAATCTTTTTGGTATTTGTTTCCTCATGTTTTCGTTTCGTTCATATTATCGTGACTCTAGATTCATGTCTCTAGGTTTTCGATTTGTTCAGTGGCCTATCGGTTCATGTTTCTAAGTTCTGTATGAGGGTTTCAAGGCCCTCTAATGTTATTGGGTAGAAGATTTTTGGTCTCAAAATTAAATACATGTGATATACATTTACAATTCCAAGATAGCATGCATTCAATTGACTCAAGCAATCATACAATCATATAAGTTCACACTAGCTTAGCGAAGTTTCAAGTTTTCATTTGTGCCTTTGAGTTTAAGTGTCCCATACCACCCTTACTTATCAACACAGACTTCCACTCACAGATCTCACTACATCTAAACAATTTCGCAAGTGTCTCAACAATTAAGGTTCCAAAGCCCTACTATACTTGACCGTCCCATACTAACCAAGCATAATGAAACTAGTTCTTCTAAAGTTATCGATTATTTACTGAACATGATCCGTCATTCTCTGAGTCTAGGATTCCTCCATACCCTCGAATTCCTATGTGTCCCATACCACATAGAAACCAGAGATATAAGATCCTCCTAATCTTGTGTCCTGATCAAACAAGTGTTTTGTTTTCACACGTTTTTAGTTTCTAACCTATGTTCTAAAAGTTTCTATTTATGATCTACTGTGCCACCCTTGGTATCACCCGAGTTTCTACCTAAGGTCATTTTCCTAGACCTAGGGTCTCAATTTCTGGTTGAGAGGTGCAATCTCATCTATTTTCGGTACCATTGCTGACACTATCTTTGTATTTTAGTACCTTCTTTTGCCCATAATTATTACCTTTTAATTTTCTCATAAAAAAATAAGCACGTTTTTCAATTTCGACTACTCATATGAGCTGCAGCTTTCAGATCGGGCGGTGAGACCGAAGTCAGTGGATCATTTCAAATATTTAATTTATTATTTCTACAAATAAGACACACATGTCAAACACTTTCAAACATTAAGTGATTCAATCAATTTCTTGTTTAATAGTTGTAGTTAAGACTGAAAGGGTTTAACCTCGGTGTTCTTATCAAAATACTTATCCAAGATGAAAAAGGGCACTCCTTTATGTCAAATTTCACTGGATTTAGGACCTTACCCAAGTATTGTGAGACTTTACTCTTGTGAACTAGAGAAGAACTCAAAGTTTATATCTTAAGAACATCCACAGTAATCCTTGTGGAATATTGTGTCCAGTGCTGTCAAGGCGGTAAGGTGGTTTAAGACGATAAGCCTCCATAAGGCGAGGCGGGGCCTAGGCAGTCCTTAAAATAATTATTTAAAGGTCCCTAAAGAATTATTTATTTATTGGTCCCTTACTCAACACACACACACACACATACATTGATAATACATTATGATAACTCGTGATCATCATAAATTCACATACTTCATATTCATAACATTTCAAAAAGAAGAGTTGATTGAGAGAGAGGAAGATACGTAGAGAGAGAATGAGAGACGCAGAAAGAGAGATTAAAGAGACATAGATAGAGAGAGAAGAGAGATGTAGAAAAATAGAGAGGAATAGAGCAGAGAGAGAGAGGGAGGGACGCAAAAAGAGAGTAGAGAGAGAGGGAGAGAGACGCACAGCGAGATGAAGAGAGTTGTTAGAGTCATGCATCGAAGAAGATGCTAGAGTGTCGGAGATGATTGTCGGAGTTGGTTCGAGTCGTTTGACTTTGAGAGGTTGGGAATAGAGTTATTAGATTTAGGTTAAAATTAAAAAAAAATAATTAATTACAAACCCTCCTATTTTTTAAATTTACAAAGAAGCCCTTCCAGCGCCTAGGCGGTGGTCTAGGCGTTGAGGGGGCCTGGAAGCTTAGGCGGCGCCTTGACAACACTGACAGTGTCGGCACGTGATTAAAATCTCAATTAATCTTTCATTAAGTATAACAAATTTGAAATAATAGACTAACATGATTAAATTCAACATGTGAGCATATTAAAAGCATAACAAGCATCATAATAACACATAACATATATGCAAACCTAAACATATGAGATCTAAGCATGACATGCATGATCAATGATGATAAAACATGTATACTTAAGCATGAACATCTTATTGAAATCAAAATAATATGATAAAATAATATGATGGCTGGACTTCTCGTCCGGCATGTAATCCTTTTTTCTTTATAAATATATATATTTGAGTTTCCTTTTCAAAAAAAAAAATAAAAATAATATGATAAAATTCAGAAATCACTTCCACCTTAGTGTATTTCCACTCTTTTGAAGCCTCAGCTGGATCTCTTTCAGAAACTCCCAACAAAATTTTTGCAGTACTCCATTACCTCAACCCGAACAGCTGTTTATAACAACTCAAGAAAGAAGAAAGAGAAAGAGAGATAGATGCCAAGAGAGAGGCAGGGAGAGTAAAGATTTATCAGTTCTCGTTGGAATGAAGAGAATGTGAGCGCAGGGGTCCTTTATATATAGTTTGAGGGATCAAGGATTGACAAGTTTGGGTGCTCAGTCAACAGGATACTTTCTACTTTCCTCGTTCGCTGCACCAATGCGTAGAGATTAGGGTTTTATATAGAGATTAGGGTTTCGTGTGTTTGCCCACTCTCTAATTTCTTTCTCTGTGCAACACGTCTTGGAAACTTGCCACAGGAAGATGGTCTTCCGATTTACTACGCACTAATACAGTTCCTACCGATGTTGTAGGACCACAAGACGCAAGACCACAATCTTCTTATGGAGGACTGTGGTCTTGGTCCACAAGGGCTGGGTTTTCCCCTCATGGTTTCTATTTTCCTCTATTTCCACCTTGCTTGTGTGTTCTTGTATATGCATTAAAACTTGCTAATTTTCTTGCAGACGACATGTAATTCACTAAATTGAATAAACCTATTTCTCACTTCTATTTCTCTAATATTTTTATTCCTTTTATGCGTCATTTCTCTAATATTTCTCTACACAATAAAATTACACCAAAAGTTCTCATATAAGTGTAAGGAATCAAATCTATTTTCATTTATTTCATTTAGTACAAATTTGCAGGGTATTACTTTTATATTCCTTGTGAGAGGACTTCAATATGCCTAATCTTTTCTTTTTTTATTGTTATGAGTTTGAGATTGTCAATATTTATTTATTTATTTATTTTGTGATTTTTGTGAAATCATTGAGATGAGAGTTTGCTTCTGTCAAAATGAGGAATTGGAATTAAATAATTTGGGAGTTTAACAGATTAATTGAGATTTATGATTAACTTAGAATTTACTTTTATTACCTTAATAGTTTAATGATCGTGCTTATGTAGTTTTCCTTGCAAGTTTGTTAATCGTCCATTTGTTTGGTTGGCGTTCTAAAACTGGTGCAAGAATATCACTCTGGAAAAGAAATCTCTTTAAATGCTTCAATTCAATCTCAAATTTGTATTCTAATACACATAATTTTTTGTTGTAGAGTGGTTAGGTTTTGATTGCTTCCCAATAGTAATCAAGCTTAAGTAGTTCTTTTTAAGCTGTTTTTTTTTTCCTTATTCAAAAACTAGGGTCCAACTAAAAGAAATGGGATTTGGGATTTAGCAAATAGCTTCCAATTTAAGAAAAAATGGTTATTTTGTTAGTAAAACATTGGAAACTGTTTGGGAATTTGACAAACCAGTCATGTATTTATGCTTTGAAGTTCTTAGAATGTAATTCCTACCTGTTGTCCCTCCCTTCATGTATGTATGTGTGTGCATTGTATGTCTTATCATAAAAATAAGGTTTGATTGATGCAAATGACTATGTTGAAATCACTATAGATGTGCTTCAGATTAAACCAATTTAACTTTTTTTGGTTCATGAGTTCAAGAATTGTGATACAACTTAAAAAAGGACAAATTAAGAATACTTCCTTTTTTTAAAAAAAAAAAAAAACATTTCTAAGGAAAAAAGTTGCTTTATGATTTCCAGTTTACAATATTGAAAGTGGTGTTGTCAAGGCGTCGCCCAAGCCCCTTCAGCACCTAGGTGGTAGTCTAGGCGCTGGAGGGCTTTTTTGTAAATTTAAAATAAATAGGAGGGCTTTTAATTATTATTTTTTAAAATTTTAACCTAAATCTAATAACATGATTCTCAAACCTATTAGAGTCGAATGAATTGAACTAGCTTCGGTGATCATCTTTGAGACTCCGGCGAGCAACTTCAACAACTTCTTCAGTGAGCTACTCCGACGACTCTCTCCGTCTTGCTATGCATCTTTGTCCCTTTCTCTCTACTCTCTTCCTCTCTCTCGTTCTGCATCTCTCCCTCTCTCTTGTTCTGCACCTCTCCCTCTTTCTCTTTGCTCTCTTTTGGCGTCTCTCCCTCTCTCTCCTCTCTCTTTCTGCATCTCTCTCTCTCTCTTTCTGTGTCTCTCTTCTCTTTCTCTTTTTGCGTCTCTCATTCTCTCTCTACGTCTCTCCCTCTTTACGTCTCTCCTCTCTCTCTCTCTCTCTCACACACACACACACAGTCTCTCTGTCTCTCTCACAACAAAAACTAGCTCTTCTTTTTGGGACTTTTAAATAATTATTTTAAGGACTGCCTAGGCCTCGTCTTGTCTTATCTCTGCTTATCGTTTTGACAACACTAATCGAAAGAGGTATCTCGAAGTCTTAATATACAAAACATTATATCTAAGTCAAGAACCAAAGTTGGCCTTTTTTAAGTAAAATTTGATTGGACCAAATCCACTTACTCCAAGTTGATTTACAAATCCTTGTAAAAGCATTAATATATGTCTTGATTTGATTGAAGAAAAAAGTGCACTTTGGTACTTCATAGCCTTCTGCCATTTTAACCGGTTACTGCCACAACTTGAATTTGTGCCAAGGGTTTGGCTTGCACTTTCTAGTTCTTTCAACAATGTGACTAATTTACAACTGGTTGCTTTGGATCCTTCACTTGATAAGAAAGATTGAGGTACTTGGTGATGCGGGATTGATGGCTGGCGTGCACTTTTAGTTTCACATTGAATGGAATAACTCTACTGAAGTCTGGAAACCTATACAAAGAGCTCCTCGAAGGCTCTAAGTCAAAAGTGATAGTCCAGTTGTGTATATGCATATGAAGCTGATATTATTTGGGAAACAACAAAACCATTGATAACTCATCTGCAATAACTTTTTAATTGTCAAGCAAAGCTTATCTGGGCTGTGGCAACATACGGATTTAAGTTAATTTTCTTAAGGAAAATTCGCATTTGAAATTTGAAAATGGAACAGTAAGACAAAAAAAGAGTAAAAAGCATAATCTGATTTTAAAAAAAGGGACATGGATAGTGAGTGGTGAAACCTTTACTGATTCATTTTGATTGCTGTAAAATTTGATGTTTGCCTAACACTGATAGCCT
Source organism: Tinospora cordifolia (assembly GCA_030144865.1). Taxonomy (NCBI): domain Eukaryota; kingdom Viridiplantae; phylum Streptophyta; class Magnoliopsida; order Ranunculales; family Menispermaceae; genus Tinospora; species Tinospora cordifolia. Next base: position 3,286 of record JAJIYU010004096.1, on the reverse strand, counting down.
CTACACAAAACTTGAAGTATCTAGAGGTGAACAACGAACATATCAAAACAGGTTGTTGAACTTTAGTGTATGTGTCTGTATTATATGATTGTTCAGTATTATATGCTTAATTTTAATAAAGAGCTTCATTGCTACAGAATAACTTGCTTACAGACTGATTCATCTGGAAATTTTCAACCACCTTTGTGTTTGCTCTCCGCATTTTATGTCCTTGAGCTCATAAATTTCTTTATATTTATTACTGTGTGCAAATGTTTTGCCACTTTTATACAGTAGTTGATTATCACTGACAATGGGGACGAGAAGCAGCTTCCTAGAAAGAGTATTAACTTTCTCATCTCCAGTTATATATAGAAATGTTAGGGGTAATTAGTAAATTGCTAGGTTGACATGAAATTGAAATTTCATGTGGTGATTGGTCTACTTTTCCTTATTGAAGATTGAAAGCATGAAAGTGGGTGGGTTTGAATGAAGGTGGACCACCTGAGTCCTGCTGATGAGCAGGGCAGCCAATTCCAACCAAATGGTTCAATTGGGTCAATGTTGGTGTTTGCGACCTGCCATGGATTTGCTTTGAAATTTGGATGGTGTTAAGTAGCTAGGTGCCTCTTAATCGCCCTCAAATGACTGAAAACTTTTGGTTCATGACCTACCCCTCCTTGTTCTTTCATCTTGTGCAACGGCTGCTATCATAGAATTCAGTGTGAAATAATGTGAAGGTGATGGTGTCTTGTGGGACACCTTGGCATGATCTCAAGATATGTTGCCAATCCTTGAGGTATTGAGTTATTGTTTCCACTTTCTAGTATAAGCGAGCTTTTTTTTGTCAATCCTTGGACCATTGCAGTAAAACATGTTTGGAATTTATCTTCAGAATCTATGCCCTGCACTTGATTTTTAATTCATGGTAGTTCTCGACCAGCTCATTTTGTTTTCAGTGGAAAATGATGAAATGAATGAGGGTGGGACTCCTGAGCCCTGATGGGCAGGGCTGAGCCAAATGGTCCAAATGGGACCATGTTCTTGCCAAGTGAAGAGGGTGGTGTAGTATGTCTCTTAATTGCTTCCGATGACTTTTAAGTTAAGTTGAACTTGAAGGAGGTTCTGATGATGGATGCATCTGGCCTTCCACTTCGATACAATTTCGGCAACATAAATATGAACTTTTGAAAAAGTAGAGATATAAGGAAATAGAGCCTCGTTTGTCTTCAGGGATCCCTTTTTTTTTTTTTATTTTTCTTTTAAATTAGCTATAATGTTGTTCGTATGACAGTTGCAATTAAAAGCAAAACAAATAATATGAATGCAATTTCATTTCGATTCTCACTTGGGGTGTGTTTTTTGTAATTTTGTATGATATGCAAAAATTGTTTGTCGAGTAAACGAAGTTTTGTTAAGAAAGTGTTTGGTAGATAATTTTCTGTAATTGTTTGGTTGGACTTTGAAAATTAGAAGAATATAAAAAACATTATTTCAATCAAAATGAGACTCAGGGCATATATTAATAGCAAAAGCGAAATTTCAGAAGGAATATTAAAAAACAAAGCAAATATATTGAATATTGTCTTGTGCTTATCATCTTTTAGGTATCCGAGAAGAGTAGTAGCCAACAGGTTTATAAAATTTAATTAACTTAAATTGGATATCATGTAGTGGAGAAAATGCTAAGTTGTTTGTTTAAAATATTTGTGAAACGATATTATTATGAGTAATTGGAGAATAATAATAATAATAAGAGAGAGAGAGAGAGAGAGAGAGAGAGAGAGAGAGAGAGAGAGAGAGAGAGAGAGAGAGAGATTTTGCATCATTTAGCAACGCAATTCAAAGTAAAAGCTCTTTTGTTTTCCAAACAAACTAATATTTCATCGTCAAGAATTATCTTTCTTGACCATCTCCCGCTGTCTTTCAACCATTGTCTGTATCTCTCGTAGGTTTGGCGCAGTGATAATTATCTATAAAAGAAAAATGAGAAAAATATATATAGTCTGTCTAACTTGGACACACTTCTTTCTTGTCCTCGCTCATCTTAAGTAGTTAAAGTTTGACACCTTTATTTCCACTGATTTTTTTTTTTTATTTGCACGCTCCAACTTTTTCTTCCTCAGCTTAATTCTAGCTATAGCTGCCTTATGACAATTGTATCACTCAGTTGTTTTTTTCCATATTTATCCATCAGCTATCGTTCGGCTGCTACAACCACGCCGGCCATGAGCCCTATGAGGTCGGAAGTACTACAAGTTCACGTGGAACTGTGTAAAATGAAAATGAGAATGAAAGATGGGGGTGCCGGTATAAGTGATAGCGGCTATAAATATTGAAGACAGCTGCTCAAATGCCTTTTTCCTTAGTTTCTATTCAAAGGGTTTTTGGTTTATTTAGTTTTGGGTCTTCCACGCATATATATATATATGTATGCAGTTCACCATTTATATAACAGAGGAACTTAACTGATCACATCATGGACTTCCAATTTGCATGGATTTGCCACGTGTCAACATTCGGTCCATTGACTTTATTTGTTAAATATATGGAATATAACTTGGGCCCAGTTGATAAATGATAATGGGGTTGGCGGAGAAGCATTTCTCTTTGAGGAGGGTGGTTTCAAACTACACTCGCCATGTACACGCGCGCACATGCAAGCAAACAAAAAGTAGAGACATTCTTTTACGTATTCCCCTGGAGAGTGGTCAAACCGTAGTAGCTAGGTATGTAGTGTTGCCTAGTCTCTGATGCGGACTCGCTAGGAATTAGATCCTAAGAATCCCTAATTTAAGGTAGTATACTCACCCCAAGAAAGTTAAAATCAGATTTAATGATTCACTTGAACTCTTGAATAACAAAGAAATAAGAACCCAAAGTGTTAAACGCCACAATGTTGATCAATCCTTGATAAGTCTAGAAAAGTTCAATGAAGAACATAAGAGAAAGCCTCTCGCAAATCTAAAATGTTTAGATTAAACACTCACTTTAGTAATTTGATGCCCTCTTCAAAGAGGAGCAAGTCAATTTATACAAATGCTGGATATAACTCTAAGAAATAGAAAAAGTCACAAAAATAAATAGCTATTAACTCACCCATGAGAATTGAAGACTCTACACTAACTGACATTTAATACATATCACAACTCCACTCATAACTCCATTAGACAATGCATTAACTCCAAACACAAACACATTATTGTAGAGTTATTACACTTGAAAAACTCAAATGTTTGACATAAAAGATCAATAACACATAGGAAATTAATTAATTTCGTGCAACCTCTAATAATGACCAATAAAC